>RJWT010002006.1:0-43536 GCA_004365215.1 Cuniculus paca | reverse complement strand
CAACAATGGCTTCCATAGTGTCTCTTGTTTTCTTCAAAATAGCTGTCCATACCCTCATAGACAGTGAAATCAAATAATAAGAAAACAGATTAAAACCAATCAAAACAAAAGAATGAAAACATTACAGGACTTCAAAACCAGATAACAGGAAATGGACAATGACTACTATGTCTCTTTTTCTTCAAAATAACTGTTCATACCATTACACATAATAAAATCAAACAAAACAGAGCAGAGTAAACCGATTAAACAGAAGAATGAAAGCATTATAGGACTACAAAATGAGATAATAGGAAACCAGCCATGATTACCATAATACATCCCATTATATTCAAACTAGCTGCCCATACCATCTGACATCGTAAAATCTAACAAACCAAGACAGAACAGAACCAAACAAACCTAAGAAAATTGTGCAAACCTTACAAGAGTTCAAGACAATAAGAAATTAACGTTGGTTACTACCTTCTCCTCCTAGGTGTTTCCTCCCCTATCACTTTTATAATATCTACTGTGTTTTTGGATCCCACTAACTCCTGTTTTTTATACTAGTGTTCAGCCATACGTACATGTCTATGTAATAAATCTAAGCAAATTTTTCATTTTGATGTTTGGGCACTTTATCTGGTAACCACAGAATAAGTAAAATGTAATAGTCTTCCATTTAATAAATGCCACAAGGAACAGAACTAGTAACAGGAAATTAGTGTTCAGAAAATCAGCTATTGCATGGTTGTGAAAAGAGAGCTCCCTAAGGATAGGACTACTCTGGCCATGAATTGATGAAAAACTACTCAACTACTTTCTTTAAATCAGTCTTTCCTCAAAAGCTTGCACATACATTCACTCAGACTACTAATGATCAGCTTCATTCAAACTCGATATGTGAGCTCCTTTTCTTGTTTAATCATTCCATTTGTCCGGGTGCTGCCATCAGTAGGGTGAAATTAAGAATTGCTTTTACTGGGTGTGGATCTTTTTGAGAGAACTGGCAAACTAGGCAGCTTTGAAGCTGCAGTGTTTTCATCAGCTGGGAGCGGTAATCTAATCCCTCCACCCCAATCAGATTTGACCTGAGTGAACACAGCTTGCCTCTGGTATTGGAGGAGAGAGATAGGCTGTATGCCCCTAGCTGAGAAGAGAGGAGGGAGGGGAAGATAAGAACTGTGGTTTCAAATATCCTTAATGGGAAATCTCCACACTCATTTTTCACTGGGGCTGGGTGCTGTCAGCGCTTTGCTTACTGCCTCCTCTTCCCTGGGAATCCTTTTGTTTGGTCACTCTGCTGTTTGGATTTTGGCCAGGCCATTTTTGCCTTCTCCAGGTAACTCTTGATCTGTCTCAATACAGCCCTGGAATGACTTACAGGTCTGTAATTGATAGACCACTGTCTGATTTTGAGCAATCAAAGTTTGCCTCATTTGTTCTTGCCCTGAAAGGCAGGGTGAGGGTTTCTTTCTTTCTTTCTTTCTTTCTTTCTTTCTTTCTTTCTTTCTTTCTTTCTTTCTTTCTTTCTTTCTTTCTCTCTCTCTTTCCTTCCTTCCTTTTCCTGACAGTTGTCTTGCTGGCTCAGGAAATCTAAAATATATTCAAGTCATGGCACCAGACATTCTCATCAGTATTTTTATTGTTTCGTTATGAAGACTGAAAGCAAATCAACATATTAAAAATAAGAGAAGAGACCAGGAAAGGAACATTTTAGTGGTTTCTGATTTATGAGTCTGAAGGACCTGTCACACTGAGTCCTGGAACGACGTTAATTAGCTGCATGACTGAAATGCCTTGTCGGCATGGCACATGAAAGACATACCCTCTGATGAGTGAACAGCCAGACAGGGGAGAAGCTAAAGAGGTGGGGAGGGGCTGGCTGCAAACACAAACCATGCTGGTTATTTTCTCTGCATCTGCACACTGCCAACAAACGGTAATTCATGGAGCACATTTTCCAATCCTTGCTTTATAAAAACAGCTGAAGATACAGATCCTCCTTGACTTACCTGATGGCATAATGTCTCAGTAAGCTGATTGGAAGTTGAAAATGCATTTAATACACCTACTTTGCTGAATATCAAAGCATAACAACAGAGCACCCTGCAGAGTATTGGTTGTCCACCCTCAGGATTGTATGGCTGACTAGGAGCTCGGCTCATTGCCACTGCCCAGGAGAAGCTTGAACTACATATGGATATCAGGTGCATGGGAAAAGATTGAAATTCAAAATTCGCAGTGTGGTTTCTACTGGCGCATGTTAATACTACAATGCAACAAATTCACGAATTATCAGATCAAACCCTTGTAAGTTAGGGACATTTGTACTAATCAAGCCTTATCTTCAATTTTTATCTGTTGATAATGTAGCACCTGAATACAAGAAATAAGAAAAACCGAACCAGTTTTTCAGTTAATGTGCAAGGAGATTCCTTTAAGAACTTAGAGTTATATACAAGTGGGCTTAAACCAGAGCCAATCACAGCTCATTCCAGAAACAGTAACCCGAGCATAGCAGGTTGAGTAGTGGTGAGACAACCATGGTGAGAGGTTTCTAACTGTCAGGAGATGTGCAGGACCACAGTCTGTATAGGGACTGAGAGCTAATTCCATCTGCACAACCTCCATGTCTTCAGCAACAGTGATGCTTCCTGTCGAAAACTCTAGTCTGTAGCCAAAATGATGAACCAAATAAATGCTGGATGTTGGCAGAAAGGCTACTGACGACAAGTAAGAGGCTGCCTTATTCTTGTCTCAAAGCAAGAGGCCCCTTATTAGAAGTGCCCGGTGCCATCTGGGTGCCATGCCTGAGGATGGAGGCACAAAGCTGGGTCAGGGCCACTTCTGGAGTGAGGCTGGGCAGATGGTCTGGGAACCAAATCTGGAAAAGATTAGAACTTTTCAATCTGAAGAGAAATACTGAATGGCCCTAAGCAACACCATGCAGTACAAATAAGAGAAAACATTACAGATTGCTGGGAAGTTTTCCCGGCTGAAATGTCCACTACTTTCTAACAGTGAAAACTTCCCTCAGGTCACCAGGATTTACTTACAGTTTCACAGCCATGCCTTGCCCTTTCATTGAAACACTTACAATTGTACTCACATTCTTCCCTTCAGTTTTTATTTCTATTCTCTGCCCTACTTACTAGAAAAGCCCACTCCTACCTCCTCAGACAAAGATAGAATCATTTGAGTCTTTGGGGTCTGCCTATTTGTTTGAAAGTGAATCATCTACCACCAGGTGATGCCCTTTACCTTGCTGTCTTGATTTATTATTTAAACACTATTATTTAAGGGCATGTACGTACAAATACATAAGTAACAAATTTCAATTAAAATAATATGTATATATAAGTCATACTTTCCAAACCAATACCATGAGACACGGTTTGCATGAGTTAGGTAGCAGCATATAACAAAACCATGAGGAAAATATGGTTTAAACTAGACAATTTATCTAAGTAAAAGAGGTTTGAAAGGAAAGAGAGAGTGAGAGGAGAGAGAGAGAGAGAATGGGATTGTACTGGTGGTTTTGTGGTCATTGCAAATAGATTTCTGTCTTTCAGCCTTATCGTCCTGGTGTTTAGCTTCTGTTGTGAAAAGCATTTGATGAAGCAAGATGGCTGCCTGTTTCAGCCATTTTGTCTGCAGTGAGAGCATTAGGAGGAAAGAACACTATAGAAAAGAGAATTCTCCCTCACACCTCTCCCACCAGCTGAGTCAGCAATCTCTGCGGATGCCTTCTGAGGCTTCTTAGGACACTTTTGTTATTTATATCTCACTCTCTGACACTTTGTCACCTTGTCAATAAGGGAGGCTGGAAAATAGTCTTTTAGCTGGAGTCATTGCTGAGGCAGGATAGAGGAAATAAAGATAAGAAAAAAGGAGACAAAGAAATTTGTAATTTTAAAGTTATACTTTTAAGACACACTGGAGCTTCAGGACACAAAAGTTACCCAAGGGTACAATAGCTTTTTCTCTTCCAAGAAACTCACTCCAAAAAAAATCCTAAGGGTCTTAAAGATACAAAAGGCCTGTAATTTGGAGCCTGTGGTTTTTACCTGTAAATTATGCCTCTTCCCACAGACATCTATCCTCAAGAAATCTACACTACTAAGTGAGCAGTGGATCCATAAACTTCAAACACATACAAATGATTGCATTCTGATCTAGCTCCCTAAATGGATAGCCTGACAGTGTAGGAGTACTCATTCTAGAAATCCTCACAAAAAATAGAAGCACTTATTCTAGATCATCCATTTTGAAGATGCCCTCAAGATCACATAAAGACCCCCAACCATGGCTGGCACTCTAGTCTCTCTGAATGTGGACTTCTTTCTGTCTCTTAAATCTCTGCACGCCTCTCACAGATGTGGCTTGAAAATTCTCTTTCTGTGATGGAAGTCAGTGAATTCACAGTCTACCCCATGGATGGGGTGAGTTGAAGTTACCATCCCCTCTTGAAGGCATCACCTGGGATCCCATCCAGTGACAACTGCCATCACAAATATAGTGCTGATTTTGTTATATTGGAAGGAGGGAGGAATAGATGTTGAGCATCAACTAGCAGTCCTTGCTGCACAGTCCAAGAAATAATTTCGTGGTACCTCCAGGATATATCTGAGTAGCTGAATTATAAAAACCTGGAAATTTAGGATATTTTGGTGAGTTATGGAGAGATAATTGACTGATAGTTAATAGATTAATTTTATCTGTAGACATGTTCTGTTTAATCAACATCGTTTTTAACATTTCAAAAGGTTGACACTTACAATTGGAGAATGTACATAAATTCTAATGCAGGAGTAGATAAAAGAGACCTTTGAAGCAACCACAGACTTCTCTAAACTCCCCAAAGGGGTCTCATGAGGGCCACAACCAGTCCATCAATTACAGTCATGACCATTCAGTTTTTTCCATGTTCCAGGGTTCATCCGATCACTGGCCACTGTCCATATCTTCCCCAAGGAATCCACGGGTGGCTCCAAATGCATAGCCAGTCCTTGGGGTACTAAGGTCCTCGGGGTGCTAGGGAGGTTATTTGAGGTGTCCCTCAATGTGGAGAGAATTTTGGTCTTGACTTAGCTCTGTCCCTCAGTTTATCACTTTGCACTACGCAAAGTCTCTGAAAGTTCTGCCTGTGAATGTGACCCACATTCGCAAGGCAACCAGCAAAAGTACTGCACCAGCTGTTGCTTCTCAGATAACTGCCAGCTACCAACACTGAGTAAGATGCCAGAAAGACAGCAGATGCTATGGCTTCCTTCTACCCTCCACTCCCTTTTCTGTGTGTCAAACCAACTCCTCCCTCCTTCAGGAGTAAGTGAGTCTGTTCCAGTCACATCGGTAGGTGGACGCAGATAACTGAGGTAGTATGGAGAGGCCACATCAGTGTTTCACCTGAGTAAACCTGAATGTTCCACAACTCAGTGAGCCCTCAGGATTAATCCCTTTAATGCGAAGAAACAGAATCAGATGTTACCGTAATTTTCTAGGGTGTCAGGCAGAAAGAGAAAAGCGGAAGGACAGAGAGGAGTCTTCAGTTACTTAGTGTGGTGCCCACTGGACCACACTGGCCTACACATAAGCAAGATGCATTCCATAAAAGCTCAGAAAACAAAATCAAACATGAAGAATATCTACATCTTTGGTATCAAATGTGGGACACAAGCTTTTCTGCTCCAGGAAAGCTCATATAGGCCCAGAGGAGTGTTTAATTTAATAAGACAAAGGAGACGTGATAGGTTTGCTGCTCTTGCTTCTCTTCAAGGAATCAGATAAGCCAGGATTCATTTTTAAGATCAGCTATGTGAGACCAAAACAACATTTCATGGTTTCCATGGGATACCTTCTAAATATGTGGCCGGATGTGAGTTTCCCAAGTTGTTATGCAAGGAAAATATCATAGAGTCTAAGTATGAGTTTTTTCAATTACACACCCAGAGAAACGTGATATTTCCCCCTAGGATTGTATTATGTTATGCTTGGCTGTGTGTCAGTAGATTTCAGTAATGAAGAATTCAAGCCATTCTAGCTACAGGGCACTAAGGGCTACCGACTGATTAATTTGGGGCTAATGATTTGAATGGTGCCATTTTGTTTTTCTTAATAAGGGAATTTGTTTTCTGACAGAAAATGTAAGAGATTTTCTCTGCCTGGAAGATACTTACACATAGTAAATGTGATCATCACATTTTATGTAGCTTTTGACTATTAAACTTTCCTGCAATGACTATTCGTTCAGTTGTCTCTCTTCTCTACTGAACATGGGCTCCCCCAGGGCATGAAGGATATCATTTGTCTTTGTAGCCTGGATGTCCAGCACAGTAATGGATGTATTGGAGGTGGCCCATAAATGATGGTTAATGAACTCATGTATGAAGCAGCACAGTGGCTACATAAATGAGTGGTAATTTGGAAAAGAGGCCTTGTCAGGAAGGCTATGTCCAAAAATAAGTTTTGTTCTGAATAAGACTTTGCCTTATCCACAATTTTTGCTCCAGGGAGAGAGTAACAAAAATTCAACTAGAACTGCATTTCCTCATAAGAAATCCAGAAAATAGACTTGGGATTTAGAGGAGCGGGGCAATATCCAAATAATCTATTGATATGGTCTGACTATCTCATCACCCTGAAGGTAATTATATTTGCAGTTCAGAAGGAACCACATCATATTATGTATCCCATGTTCCTCTATATTATCCATTGTTTTCTGTACTTCCCTCAACCTTCCCTTTGCATTGGACGGTGTCATTCCAGTGAAAGTGATTATCATGATGTTACTGTGAGGAAGAAATTGATTTTGAAAGTAGGATGTTAATCCCTGCCCATGTAAAATTTTAGGTAGATACTTTTAGAAAATAGTCATTTCTTATTTCTTTTTTATGCTCTGGGGCATTTTGCCCTTTGAACTCTGTCTTACCCAAAGATAGTATATACTTTCCTGCACATAGATGTCTCTTTCCTACTTTCCTTTTATTCTTCAAATATTCTTTTGCATCTGGAGAGGAGCACAGTTCCCTAAAGACTATTGGTCTGTAGCAGCTGCAGTAAAGAAAGCTCATGTGGAATCTAAGTTTGTTTTTTATTGCAGGTGAGGGAGTGGGGAAGTTCAGCTCAAACAGTAATTGCCAGGTAGGAGACTCATACCTATTCTCTGTTGACTTTATCTGAATCTGCATGCATACTACCTGGGCCTACTCTTCAGACCTGTGCTTGTCATTACTTCATGGAATTTTGCAAATTCAGCTCTCAGGAGGATGATGCCTGCTTAATGCTTGCCTGTGATGATGGCATGCAACCAGAACCACAACTCCCAGCTTACCGGACAGCGGTTTATCCTAATTGTAGGCAAAAAGACTCAACATGATGTGTAGGAAACAACTTAATGTACTCTACACAATCAGACAGACCTGGCTTCAACTACTGGTGATATCTCTGAGACTTTGAACAAACTACTCTTTGCTTGTTCTATCTGTTAAATGGGACTACTAATAATCTAATTTGCTAAATTGTCATGGAATTAGCAATATGGTGAAGATGAAGTGTTTGGGAAGCAGTAGATAATTTATAAACAGTGAAAATTAATTCTACTTTTACTTAACTTCTACACTAGTAACAGGAGATGAAGGGTGGTAAATAAATTGGAGATATGCTTTATCAAAATTCCTTGTTGACTCTTTCTATCCCAATGCTTCTGTTTATTTTAAAATAAATTTTATTGTACATCTTATGGTTTACAATATTACATTATAGTATACATATAAACAATAAAGTAGTCACTCTAGTGAAGCAGATTACATCTGTCATCTCACACAGTTACTTTTTTAGTGGCAAACAGGAACAGCTAAAACCTACTTATTTAACAAAATCTTTAATACAATGTCCCACGTCTACATTCTCTTTATACAGAAACTCTGAAAATCTTAGACAGAATAAATGAGAGAAAAAAGATAACGTGCTCTTAAATGAAAACTTTTAAGAATATCAAAGATACTTGGCCTGGAAACATTAGTTCAAAATTATAAAATAATCTGCATATGTTCTTATCAATTATATTTAAATAATGTCCAAAACCACATCCTAGGTAAAAGTACCAATTCCAGGCTTTGGAAGTATGTTCCTGGGGCTGCATATACTTAAAGAAAGAGCAGGTAGGGAGGAGGAAGGGGGAAAGCTCACAGGATCCAAAGGTTTATGGTTGTTTTAATCCTCAAAGTGATAACGCTGTTTGCTTGTCTAATCACTGTCTTTGCTTAATCTTCCCAGCAGTGTATGAGTTCATGGCACTGCATGCAGAGTGGCATTACTTAGAGTTGTTTACACATAGTATCATCCTCCACTTTAAACAGAAATAATCTAATGAAAGACACAAAAGAAACAGAAGTGAAAACCATAGAAACCCCTTCAAACTTCATATACCCAAAATCATATAGGGCTAGGATGGTATGTTCAGACCTTCAACGTTACTTAAGTAGGTAAAATGTGTAAAGGAAATGCCTTTGGCCACAGAGCCAGTTCGATCATATACATTTGCTAGATCCAGCTGTATTTCCTAAATGCTGAACATATTGTCCTGGGTGTTTATATTCTTGGCTTCCCCCACTGCTGCACATTCCCAAGCGCCAAGAGCACGAAGCATAGCAGTAGCTTTCCCTAAAAGGCCTGTAAAGCCATGACTCGTTTATTCTCCCAAAGAGCCAGCGTACTTGTTAAAGCTCACAATCTGTTGCAACTGACATGGCTCTGAGTTAAATGTGTCGCAACACATTCAGAGCAAGACAGAGTTCCCTCCGTAACGGTCTTCATAGTTGTCAAAACTACTGTAGGCCAAAGGTTAGCAGCAGCATCTGGCAACACAAAACCAAACCTAAAAAGTTAAAGTGCATGCTAGGCCAATGAGCCCAGTGCCTGTCACAGAACTGCTCTCTCTCACTCTCTCTCTCTGCTACCCAAAGTCTGAGTAAATGCTGCTAGACAGAAGACGTTTATAGACTACAGTGGATGCATAAAAACAAAGCAGAAACCAGAATGATTGTTTAACTCCAGGAGAAGGATCCCCCAGTCTCAGAGAACGTTGGAGAATGTTCAAAAATATTTGTTGCCATTCATTACAGTTTTAAATGCAAAAATATGACTTTTAGGTGGCTCAGATAAGATATTCAAAATCATAGATGGAATTATTAAAAAGTAATTCTAAGGTCAATTGTCATGGAAATGCAATAGTGGGACAATAACTCAGCTATCAGAAGCAGAGAAGTCACAAAAGGGGCCTCTTCTGGGTACTCACCACCTATGTCTACCTCTACAATCTAAGTAACTCAGCATACATCAAACAGATGACCACTTTATACCTCTTTTCTGTGAACCAGGACTGAGATGGAAGGATTAGCAGACAGGGTTACTAGAAGACAAGAGGCCTAAATTAATGTTCAGAATGCAAACTGAAACAAATGGGAGGGTGCCCTCCTTAGAAAGGTTAGAATGTCAGCATCACTTAAGGCTGAAAACTTTTGTTGTCTCAATTACAGGTGCATTTAACACATTAGTAATCAAAGTGTATCAATCAAGATGCACTTGTGAACTTTCCCTGGCTCTGACCTAAAGAGGAAATAAAATGCTTTCTAAGCATGGCAGATCAAAGAAGAGAATAATTTGTCCTAGCAAAATTTTTTAAAAGGTTATTAACTTTGGGTATAAAATTTTAACTTAAAGAATTCATCTAAGTTAATAATTATAAGAATATTTAGTTACAAAGTTACCTATCACTATTATGCTTTGTTTTGGAAAGGAATGGAAAGTTGGAAGCATTTAAATATTTGTCAAACAATAACATGTTGTATAGTACACTTATACATTAGAATAATTGATAGTCCTTAAAAGTTATGTTATGCATGAGTGACACAGAAAAGCATTAATGGCATATTATTAAGTGAAAAAAAAAACAGTTTAGAAAAATAATGATGCCAAAGACACTGTTAAGAAAGCTAAAAAGACAAATTATTTGCCAAATACATATCAAATAAAGAGCCTATATGCAAAACAAAGTATATTATTTAAAACTTCTACAACTTATCAAAAAAAAATTCAATTTAAAATAAGCAAAGGACCAGGAATATAGCTCAGTGGCACAGCACCTGCCTGGCAAGTGTGAGGTTGTGAGTCCTATTCTGGGTACAATAAATAAATAAATACATAAATAAAATAAGCAAAAAATATTGAATAGATACACGACAAAAGAAGATATACAGATGAAAAGTAAGCACATGACAATATGCTCAACATGGTTTGTCACTTAGGAAATGCAATTTAAAACAACAAAAGATGCCACTCTGCACCTAAAATCCAAAAGACAAAATGAAAAACGATAATCAAAACCACCAATTGCTGGTAGAGATGCTTCACAGTGAAAAGTCTCATTCATTCATTGTTGATAGAATGAAAAAGTGATATAGCCACTTCAGAAGGTAGCATAGCAGTTTCTTACAAAACACGTAGTCTTATCATATGACCCTACAATCAGGCTCCTCAGTATTCATTTGGTTAACTCAAAAAAAAAAAAATATATATATATATTCACATAAAAACTCACATGCAAATATTTGTAGCAGCTTTATTCATAACCACCAAAACTAAAAATAATCAACAAATTGTGGTACATCCATACAGTGGAATACTATTAAGCCATAAGAGGAACAAGCTGTCAACCCATGCAAAAAACATGGGTAATCCTTAATGCACACTGCTAGTGGAATAAGCCAGTCTGACAAGTCTGCATACCGCATGCCATTAAAATGACATTCTGGAAAAAAAAAGAAAGCTATAGGGACATTTGGTTGTTAGGAGTTTGAGGGAGGGGGATGGTTGAATCTGTGTAGAATAGGGAATAATTTTTTACGGGGGTAGAAATAGTCTGTGTAATAATGTAATGGTAATCACATGACACAATCCAGTTATCAAAACCTATAGAACTTTGCAGCACAAAGAGTGAAACTTAATGTATGCAAAGTTTAAAAATTATTTAGAAGACCAGGAGATCGCTGGGTATGATTCAGACTACAACAAAGAAAGTCATCTATATTAGAAATGTGTAAAATTACCTCACTCTTCTGGAAAGATGGTGGAACAGTAAGCAGCAGAGTAAACAGTCTTTCTGAGAGAAACGGTTCGGGTACTGGAATACAACATCATGGAGAGGACAAGAAGGAAGGAAGTGGGTCCCCTGGACCCAGGAAGAATCTAAAATATGAATTGAAGCCTACAGAGAGAATAAAAAAAAGAATTTAAACAAAGAAGACGGTGATGTCTGGAAGTGTCTTAGCCTGGAGCCTGACTCACCCTGCAATAAGAGCTGCTGAGCCTGGGGACACAGGGTCAAGGTCCCAGTCTTGGTCAACCCCAGAGGTCTCTGTGGAGAGGTGTGGTGGTGGAAGAGAGTGGCAGACGTGGAGATCTGCATGGGCTAGTGGTGAGTGCAGGGGACTTGATCCCCCTATGCGATTGGATGGGAGCCATTTTGGAGTCCGGCAAGATAAGCCCAGGGCCAGGACTGCTGGCCCAAGTTGGGAGCAGACCCACTGAAGTTGCCTGGACTGAGTTCCACTCCTGTGTACTTCCAGACAACATCGCATAGGTTCCTAACCAGTTTAGATCCACAGGCACTGGCCAGTTCTGCTCCTGTGAAAATGCTGGGGGCCCTTGTGCACTGGTACACAGCTCAGTGCAGGGTGCCCACTGTCAGATGCTGAGAGCCAGCACTGGCCAGAAAAGTCAAACAGGCCCACATTACCCACGTGTGTTGAAGAAACCAGGAATATACCAAGACGAACAGGGAGAGGGCAATCTCTGGCACCCAACCCAAGCAGTGGAAGGTGAGGAGAGGTAAACACACAGGAGATCAGGAGTTGCATGCCTGAAATATCTGAAGTGATGTCAACTGAAGTGAAGAAACAACTTCAGGAAGCGATAAGAGAAATTAGAACAGAAATTCTATCCCAGGTAACAGAAGACATGAAAATCATAATAAAAGAAATACTAAGCATCTCTAAAGAAGACACAGATTAAAAAAATAGAGGAGCATAGGAAAATGAGGGAAACCGTGAATGAACAATATAAGAGACAGTTTAGAATGCATGAAACAGATTCAAAGAGATATCCAGAATATTAAACATTCATTCAAAAGCTGGCAAGTTGACATGAGGGAAACTAAAGAAAGACTTTCAAAGCTTGAAGACAGGGTTGCAGGCTGTGATTGCAAAAGGAAAGATCTCTTAAAAATAACAAGGACTGAGGAGAGGAGCTAAAGATGGTGGAACAGTAAGCAGCAGAGTAAACAGTCTCTCTGAGAGAAACAGTTCAGATGCTGGAATATCACATCATGGAGAGGACAAGAAGGAAGAAAGTGGGTCCCCTGGACCCAGGAAGAATCTAAAATATGAATTGAAGCCCACAAAGAGAAGAAAAAAAGAATTTAAACAAACAAGAAGGTGGTGGCTGGCAGCACCTCAGCCTGGAGCCAGATTCACCCTGCCAGAAGACCTGCTGAGCCTGGAGATGCACGGTCGCGGTTGCAGTCATGGTCACAGCTGTGGTTGACACCAGAGGTCTCTGCTGAGAGGCGCGGGAGTGAAGGAGAGTGGCGGACGCAGAGATCTGCAGACACAGAGATCTGCACTGGCTGTTGATGAGTGCTTGGAATTCCACCCCCCCACCCCACCCCAAGGGAGAGAGTGATCGGCTGGGCTCCATCTTGGAGTTGGGCAGCTTATGTCACCAGGGGCCAAGACTGCTAACCACTTCTGGCATCAGCGCCAGGTGGTGGGTGGACCCATGGAAGTTGCTTCCACTGAGGCCAGAAAAACCAGTCATTTGGGAGCTCCAGGTTGTGGGTGGACTCGCGGAAGCTGATTGATTGGAGATCCGTTCCCATGTGCGTTTCAGCCAATATCACGTAGGTTCCTAAACAACTTAGATTCGCAGGGGCTGACCAGGTCTGTTCCCCTGCAAGCCTTGGGTGGCTTGGTGCCTAGCTCAGTACAGAGACACAGGCACCCAACATCGGATATACATAGCCAGCACTGGCCAGAAAACACAAACAGTCTAGCTTCAGAGAAGTTGTGGCCAGTGCTAGGGTTCCTGGGACCACACTACTCAAGGGTGGAAGAAATCAAAAATATGCCAAGACCAAGAGGGATAGGGCAATCTCTGGCATCCAACCCAAGCAGCGCAATTCCACAAGAGGAAAACATGGAGATCGAGAATTGCACACCTGAAATGTCTGAAGTGATGTCAACTGAAGTGAACAAACAACTTCAGGAAGCTATAAGAGAAATTAGAACAGAAATTCTATCCCAGGTAAAAGAAGAAATGAAAACCATAATAAAAGAAATACTAAGCATCTCTAAAGAAGACACAGATTAAAAAATAAAGGAGCAGAGGAAAATGAGGGAAACCATGAATGAACAATATAAGAGAGATTTAGAATGCATGAAACAGATTCAAAGAGATATCCAGAATATCAAACATTCATTTGAAAGCTGGCAAGTTGATATGAGGGAAACTAAAGAAAGACTTTCAAAGCTTCAAGACAGGGTTGCAGCCTAGGATCGTGAAAGGAAAGATCTCTTAAAAATAACAAGGTCTCAGAAAGTAACAATTCAACAGCTGGTGGACAACTCAAAGATGAATAATTTAAGAATTAAATATGTGAGTGAAGAAGCAGGTGTCAAGACAAATGACATCAGGACCCTATTTACAGATATAATTCATGAAAACTTCCCAAGCATAAAAAAAGAATATGGCATTCAAATAAGTGAGGCATATAGAACTCCAGCTAGCCATAACCAAAACAAATCTACACCCAGACATATAATAATCAAGATCCCAGAAATTCAATTCAAGAACAGAATATTAAAAGCTGTTAGAGAAAAGAAACAGATTACCTATAAAGGAAAACCCATCAGAATCACAGCAGACGTCTCAACACAAACCATGAAATCAAGAAGAGGCTAGAGTGAAGTAATACAAGTCCTAAAAGAAAATAACTTCCAACCCAGGATGATGCACCCTGCAAAACTTTCCTTCAAAGTTAATGGAGAAATAAGATACTTCCATGACAAAGAACAACTCAAGGAATTCATGAACACCAAACCAACTCTACAAAGATTACTAAAGGACATTTTAGAGAGAGATAAAAAGGACCATGGTCTCAGGAACAATGTCAGAGGGGGACCATCAAGTGGGGCCAGTCAATTGAATGGAGAGGAAAAATAGGGAGCCAATGGCAGGAAAATGGCCTGGCAGAGACACTACAGTGCAAGAGGGCCTCAAGGCACTAATAGAAAGAAACAGAGGCATAGTGGATCAGGAGACAGGATCCATCATTATGCTCTATGCAAGAAACACATTTAGCTAGAAAGAAAATTCATAGTCTGAAAGTCAAAGGAGAGAGAACAATGCCCTAGGTGACAGGGAGCCAGGAAAAAAAAATAGGGGTAGCCTGCCCATTAATTGCAGAATGGATAAGAAAGACATAGTATTTCTTGGATGCAATGGGCCAGAGTCACAAGGGTGAATTTTGTGTTGTCTCCATAGCATAACAAACTAAAGGTGTTAGTGGGATCCAAAATGCACAATCCTTATTGGGAAAGTCAGAGGGGAGGAATTCTCTAAAAAGGGAAAGAAATGACCACTATTAATCTGTTATAATGATTTGAAATTTAGATTGTATTCATTGTTCTGATTAGTTTCATTTTATTCTGATTTGTTTGATTTTATTATACTTGATGGCATGGACAGCTATTTTAAAGATAACAAAATATATAATTGCAGCCATGGAGGATGTCCAATTATCTTGTTTAGAAACCCTGTATGGCTTTCATCATTTGTTTTGATTGATTTTACTCTATTCTGTGTGGTTTGATTGTAATATGTCTGAAGGTGTAGGCAACTATTCTGAAGATAACAAATATTATTGTAGCCAATGCTGTTTTGCTAATATCTTGAAATTCTATATTGCTTACATTGTTCTGCTTTGTTTGTTTTGTTTTGTTATGTTTTGTTTTGTTTCTACTGTTTTAGTTTGTTGTATTTTGTTTGATTTTACTTATCCCTGATGGTATGGGCAGGTATACTGCAGATAACAAGAGACATTATGGTAGCCTTATCGATTGATTTTTTTTTTACCCTGTTTCAAAGTCATATTCCATGTTCATTGCTTTGTTTTGATTGACTTTACTCTGTTTTGTTTTGTTTGGTTGTATTCTTTTCAAAATTAAAAAAAAAAAAAAACAAGGACTCAGGAAGTAACAATTCGACAGCTACCAGACAACTCAAAGAAGCATAACTTAAGATTTAAAAATATGAGTAAAAAAGCAGGGGTCAAGAGAAATGACATCAGGACCTTATTTACAGGTATAATTTCTGAGAACTTCTGAAGCATGGAAAAAGAAAGTGACATTCAAATAAGTGAGGCATATCAAACTCCAGGTAGCCATAACCAAAACAAAACTACACCCAGACATATAATAATCAATATCCCAGAAATTCAACTCAAGAATAGAATATTAAAGGCTGTTAGAGAAAAGAAACAGATCACCTATAAAGCAAAACCCATCAGAATCACAGCAGACTTCTCCACACAAACCATCAAGTCAAGAAGGGGCTGAAGTGAAGTATTGCAAGTCCTGAAAGAAAACAACTTCCAACCCAGACTGATGCACCCTGAAAAACTTTCTTTCCAAATTAATGGAGAAACAAGATACTTCCATGACAAAAAACAACTTGGGGAATTCATGACCACCAAACCAGCCCTACAAAGAATACTAAAGGACATTCTAGAGAGAGATAAAAAGGACCACGGTCTCAGGAGCAACGGCAGAGGGGGACCATCAAGCAGCAGCAGTCGATTGAATGGAGAGGAAAAATAGAGAGCTAATGGCAGGAAAATAGTATAGCAGAGATAATGCAGTGCAAGAGGGCCTCAATTCACCAATAGAAAGAAACAGAGGCATAGTAGATCAGGAGACAGAATCCATCAGTATGCTCTATACAGAAACACATTAAACTAGAAAGAAAATTCATAGACTGAAAGTCAAAGTAGAGAGAACAATGACCTATGTGGCAGGGAGCCAGAAAAAAAGTAGGGGTAGCCTGCCCATCAATAGTAGAATGGATAAGAAAGACATGATATTTTATGTGGTGGAAACCTACTCAGCTATAAATGACTATAATCTCAAGGCTCTGCTAGGTGGATAGAGGCAACTGGCGATCATGCTCATGGATGAAATGGTTCAGAGTCACATGGGTGAATTTCGTGTTGTCTCCCTAGTATAACAAACTAAAGGAGATAGTGGAATCCAAAATGCACCATACATACTGGGAAAGTCAAAGGGGAGGAATTCTCTAAAAAGGGAAAGAAGTGACCATTGTTAATCTATTATCATGATTTGAAACTCATATTGTTTTCATTGTTCTGATTAGTTTTGTTTTATTCTGATTTGTTTGATTTTATTATATTTGATGGCATGGACAGTTATAGATAACAAAATATAATATATGGACAGATAACAAAATATAAATATATAATTGCAGCCATTGAGGATGTCCAATTATCTTGTCTCGAAACCCTGTATTGCTTTCATTGTTTTGTTTTGACTTACTTTAATCTATTCTGTGTTGTTTGATTGTATTATGTCTGAAGGTGCAGGCAACTATTCTGAAGATAACAAGAAGCATTATGGTAGCCACTGCTGTTTTACTAGTATCTTGATGTTCTGTGTTGCTTACATTGTTCTGCTTTGTTTTTTGTTCATTTGTTTGTTTGTTTGTTTGTTTGTTTATTGGTCTTATTTTGTTCTATTTTGTTTGATTTTGTTCATCCCTGATGGTATGGGCAGTTACAATGCAGATAACAAGAGGTATTATGGTAGCCATTATTGATTGCTTTTTACCCTGTTGAGACGTCATGTACCATGATCATTGTTTTGTTGTGACTGACTCTACTTTGTTTTATTTTGTTTGGTTGTATTCTTTTCAAAATAAATAAATAAATAATAAAATGACCTCACTGAAGCAGGTGGAATAAAAGTGCTGAAATAAATAACTTTAAAAATGAGTAAAACCCAAAACAAAAACAGTATATAAACTCTGAACTGTAATTGGTAAAGTTGTTTCCCAGAAGACTAGAGGTTAACAATTCTGAAACCACTATACATGTATGCAAAAACTGAGCAACGAAGTAAATGGATGGAAGATGGTGAAAGAAGTTTCTCATGTTTGGAGTGGGAGTTTATAGACAAGCAACGGAAGAAGTCTAGAATGTTTCAGGTTGTGTTTACTGGGTTAGAGTTGGAGACATCAGTAGAAACCCTAAGTTTAATATAGATATTTATAAATATATAGAAATGAATAATTCTGAGTATGTGTCTATGCACTAAATTATTATACACACACGCTTCCTTGCTTTGTTAGGTGATACAGTCTACATGTATTCATAAACACATTCAGCACCCGGATCTTGGTGTGCAATATTATTCATTACAAAATGAAACCAGAGCACAGCCACCTGTGATTCCAACACTTGGGAGGCTGAAGCAGAAGGTTCATGAATTTGAGGCTGGCCTGAGCCACATATAGAAAAAAAAAATTCCAAGTCTCAAAAAAAAAAAATCAAGTCAAAGCAGAGCAAAACATACACTCAGAAAGAAAGAAACCAGGCCTCCCTCGGGAAATGGATGATTTTAGATCTAGGGCAGGGAAAATACATACATCTGGAACATTTTGTAGTGCCAGAAAGTAACGAAATGTGCAAAAAAACCCTCACAACAATTGGGACAAGCACACATAGACACCAACTGATGAGTTCCATAAGGCCAAAGCTGGAACAATTCAAGCAACAAGGTAATAAAGTATTGGATTGTAACCAAAATTTTGAATGAATATCCATGAGTCAATACTAACACAAATAAATGGTTGGACACATGAATACATATGTGTGAGAGAAGACAAATTATCCACGAAAAGTAATTCAAATAATTTATGTAGATACTCAACATTCCAAGGAGTGAAACTTACCTCCTTACCATTTAAGAGTAGACTATACGGAGTGACATTCTTCCAAAGAGCACAGTATGGAAAGAGAGACAGAAAAAGAGTAAGGAGAAAACAGACAAGCATATGATTGAGGTTGACACCCATGGTAAGCAAGCATATTGAGAGTATACATTCTGATGTGGTAGAATGAGCATGACCTTTTACTTCCATGGGTCTCCTCCCCCAAACCTATAACAGTAGTGAAATCAAGAGAAAATCATCAAACAAATCCCAATTGAGGAATATTCTGCAAAATACCAAATCAGTGCTCCTCAAAATTGTCATGATCATCAAGAACAAGTCTGAGGAGCCTAGATACACACACACCACACGATAATGTGGTATTCCAGATGCGATCCTAGAATAGAAAAAGAATATTAGGTAAAGATAAAAAGAAGTTTAAATAAAACACACTTTCATCAGTTATAATGTATTAATATTGATGTCCAAAAGGGTAGTGCATTCATACTGCTTGGTTCATTAGGTGTGACATCAGAGCTGTGCTAGTGTAAGATGTTAACAATAGGGGAAACTGCCTTTGTGCTATTTGGGAACTCTGCATTATCTTCACAACTTTTCTATAGATATTATATGACTATAAATAAAAGGTTCATTAATGAGTACATGTCATCATTTTTCTAATTTTATATAGACATATACATAGAGACACATATGAACACAAAAAAAGAAAAAGTTCACATATGTATCAAAACACTAGCACTTGCTTATTGCTGGTGGTGAGACTAGAGTTCATTATTTTCTCATTTTGTTCATCTGAATGTAGAACTTTATAACACAACAAAAAACAGAAACAATAAGCATACATTTAGATTACAATACTTCCCAGGATTATGTATAAAAAGAATAATTTCATTTAATATCTAAAATTCATAAATATATTTAACAGACACACAATGTGGAAAAATTCTCTCAAGGGAAAAATATAAAAGTAATTTTTTTCAATTTAATTTTTTTATTAGTACATGTTCATAATAGATAATGGTCACATTTTTCACTGGGAGTTTGCACACATAATCAACACATCTTAAATCTTTTTTTCCTTTCCTCTCCCCCTCCATTTGTTGGTGTCCTTCTCATTTGCAAGGTCTACCTCACTATTTCATATTACCTATATTCTGCTTTGCTCTTCATTTATGTTTTGAGTTTCTCATATAAAAGAAACCATGCAATATTCAAGTTTGTGTGTCTGATCTGCTTCCCTTAACATTAACATTCTAAGATGCATTCATTTTCCTACAAATGATTCAAATTTATACTTCATTATGATAGAGTAGTACTCCATTGTGTATAAATATCACATTTTTTTTATCCATTGGTCTGTTGATGGACATACAGGCTGCTTCCAAGACTTACTTACTGTGAATTGTATTGCTATACATATGGATATTCATGTATTACTGTACTATGATATCATTAACTCTTTGAGGAAGATACCTAGAAGTACACAAACTCGGTACTGTAATTGGTAAAAGTGTTTCCCAGGAAAGTGGGGGTTAACAATTCTGAAACCACTATATATGTATGCTAAAACTGAGCAGTTAAGTAAATGGCTAGCACATAGTGAAAGAAGTTTCTTGTGTCTCAAAAAATCAAACCAAACCAAAACAAAAGGAACCAAATATAATACATCATGTTAAAATCCCAGAAGTCCAACACAGGGACAGAATCTTAAAATCCATTAGAGAAAAGCTACAGTGATTAAAAATAGCGTGGTATGGGCAAAAAAACAAACATGGATCAATGCAACAGAATAGAAGATTCAGAAGCAATTTCAGGCAATTAAACTATCTGATCTTTGGAAAAGGGGCCAAAAACATATCTTGGAGGAAAGATAACAAATAGTGCTGGAAATACTGGCTATATACATCCAAAAGATGGCTAGATCCGTATCTCTCTCCATGTACTAAGCTAAAACCAAAATGGATCAAAGAACTAAATGTTAAAACAGAACTGTAAGATAAACTAGATAAAACCCTCAATGACATAGGCTTAATCAAGGACTTTCTGAACAGAACCCCTATTGCACAAGAAATACTATTAAGAATCAACCAATGGGATGATAGCAAATTAAAAAAACTTCTGCACAGCAAAGTAAACAACCAACAGAGTTAAGGGACAACTGACAGAATTGGAATGCCTGCCAGCTATTCTTCAGATAGATGACTTATATGTAGAATACACAAAGAACTCAAAAATATTAAGCCACAATCAAAAAAGGGCAACTGAAATGAAGAGACACTTCTCAGAAGAAGTACAAGTGACTAATAAATACAACAAAAATGTTCAGTGTCTCTGTCCATTGGGGAAATTCAAATAAAACAACACAGATTCCATCTTAGTCCAGTAGATGGTTACCATCATGAAATCAAATAATAAATCTTGGTGAGGTTGTGGTGAAAAGGAGCCTTTATACATTCTAAGATATGTTTGAGAATTTTCTGTACTATATTTGGTGGTTATGATTTTCTTGAGATACTATTGGTCATGAAAATTCCTTATTTCTTTATGAATTCTGCAAGATAATTTTGCAAGGTGTATCATCCTTGGCAGGAAATTGTTCTCTTTTAGAACTGGAAATACTTCACTCCAAGCTCTTCTGGCATTCAAGGCCTGTGTTGAGAAGTCTTGTAACTCTAAAGGGATTGTCTTTACAAGCTATTAGTTGCTTTTTTCTAATAGCTTTTAAGATTCTGTCCTTGTGTGTTGGACTTCTGAGATTTAACATGATGTGTCATAATAGGTTCCTTTTTTTTTTTTTTTGGTTTGGTTTGGTTTGGTGTTTTGAGACAGGGGGTTGCTACACATTTCAGTATGGCTTTGAGCCCATGATGTAGCCCAGGCTACATTAAATTAAATTCCCAATGATCTTCTTGCCTCAGTCTCCCAAGTGCTGAGATTACAGGAATAAGCCACCATGCTCAACTCTAGGTTCCTTTTTGATCATGGCTATTTGGGTTCTATATACTTCACTTATCTGTATATTTAATTCTTTCCATATATGTGGAAAGTTTTTAGCTATAATATTTGTAAACAAGTTTTTTATGGCATTTGTGCTATCTTCTGATTTTTCACTAATTTCAATTAAATCAGTCTTCTTTGCAGCATCTAGCGGTTGTTGGATCCATTTTTCATGTTCTCTTGTTGTTTTCAAGGTATCTCTGAATAACTGTTCTCTGATCACAGACCGGTTTTCTAGTTCTATTCTCACATGTGTCACTTCTGCTCCTCATACTTTGAATAGAATTTTTAATCTCTCAAATTTCTGTTTGTAATATTTTCATGGACTCTTAATTCTTTGTCAAATTAGTCATTCTTTTTTTTATCATTTGGTCTATCTCAGCTAGCTTTTAATTAATATCTTCTGTAAACTCATGATTGTTTTGTTTATTACATCATTATCTGTTTAGTTACATCTTCTCTGAGTCTGTGGAGACCATTATTAATTGATTTTTAGTCTCTGCTCATATTCTTTCAAATAATTTACCCATGTCATTTTTGATCTCCTCCCCCTCAGTTCCCCATGGATCCACTTTGAGGAGGCTGGGATTTTGGGGAGGCATTTTGTTGCCTAGTCTTCTCATGTTTCTATTGTTTGTTTGTTTGTTTTGTTTTGTGCTGAGGTCTTCAGGTGCATATAGTGGAAATACTTCATTGCTAATATGAAGATTTCTTTAGTTAGTGTCTGTTTTTCAGTGATACTCTTTGGGCATGGAGAACTTTAGGCCTTTGCTTCTGCCCAAATTTGGACAACTTCTGTTAATCTGGGAAGCATGATGCAGTATAATTTTTTCAGCACCCAGTTTTCTGTGAAGGGACTACAGTATTGTTAATGACGCAAAAGTAATCCAGATATTGGCATATAGATAAAAACCCATCATTGGCAAAATCTATGCCACAGTAGCAGGTAAATAAGTACCAACACTATCATCCAAGAAAAATTAACATTGACTGTAAGAACCAATAATGTACTACCCTTTTCCATAGGAATTTATAATATAAACTCTAAAACCAACCAAATATCAACATACAATAAATGCAATACTATACCTACTAAATGCAATAACTATACCTCCACTAAAAATAGAAATCAATTCACTAGAAATCAACTCTATGTAGTAACATAGAGTTAACTATCTAAAGATTAATAAAGCTTAATGCTTATACTAATAAAGATCTGGGGGGTTAGGAACAAAGAATGAAAGAGAAAAATTTTTGAAAAATTAAATAGTGGAAAATGAGGACAGAAAAGCAAGACAAAGGTTCCTATTAAGGAGTAGAAAGATATTAATAGAATTAAATAAAGGCACTATAAAAGAACAAACAAGAAATAAAAGATAAGAGAAAAAAGGTGAAGAAAAAATGGAGAATAAATATAAGAAAAAATAAAGGAAAGAATAAAGGAGAAAAAAAGGAAAAAGGAAAATTCACCAAACCCCAAAAAACCAGTGAAGATGCAAGTGAAAAAAAAATGTGTATTTTTGAGTGAGTGGTTTTTCTTCAGGATCTGAAGTTTTAGAATCCAGCAAGTCAAGGTTTTATGCCTCTAATTTTATGTCTTGAGGTTTATGTGGTGATCTCTGTTCCAAAGAACCCTCTGTTTAACCCAGGCTGTGGTACTGTCCAAGCTGAAATATGTCTTTCCCATGCTGGTAGATGCAAATGCAATCAGACTTCAGATTTGTGCTGGATTCAGGCAGCAGGCCAAGGATTCAAGCAACCCCCAGCACTCAATACCATGACCTTCAGACCCAACTGTTCATATCACAAGCCAGCCAGATTTCTCACAATGAAAGGAAAGGCCTGCATCCTTCCTGACACAAGCTCAAACTACTCAGAGCGTCAATGCCTATCTTGAAACCGCTATGTAATTGTCTCCCATGACTGTTCCCCTTGCAGTCACTGTGGGAGGTTCACACTGGGAAGGCTGAAGTGAAGTCATTCTTTAGAAAATGTTTTGAGTGTCAGTCTTAAATATTATCAATCCTTTCCTAAAATGGTGTCTAATAAAACACTATCATGCAATGTGATGGGTGCTGCACTGGATTTCCTCTCTGGTTGCTGCCTGCTGTATAGTAGGAGCCACCTCACAGCAAAAACTTCATGCTGCTTTTGTAGCTCACAGCATACATTGGTTTCTCCTGGGGCCAGCACCACTGGCCCAGTCCACCATTTCACCCTGGAGCTCCTGGTTCTGGGGGAGGCAGGCTCCCTTCCCAGGAGGTGGGTAAGCTACTAGACTACTTCACTCTTTTCTCCATGTTGCAGTACATGTTTCCAGCTTCCAATTTTCCTGTAAGTTTCTTCCCAATTCCCAAGATTTACAATTTTCCCTTCTCATCACCAATGTGTCAGTTTCCCGGTGAGTCTAGAAACTCAGAAGTGGACTCTGAGTCTTGAAGGGGCTGAACTTTCCTGATTGAAGGGACTGAACTTTCCTGATGATCACTACTCTTTCATCTTCTGGTCCCTAAAAAGAACTTTTTTATTCATAATTTTCTTTCCAGTGTCCTTTGATAGTACTAAAGAATAAAGATTAAGAGAAATAATTATTTCCTGTACTAAAATATATTGGTCAACTTTACATAACTATAACAAAATACCTGAGATGTTTAACTTAAAAAGAGAAAAACTTTATGTTGGCTAATGCTGTTAGACACAACAGTACATGGCCAGATGACTTATTGCTTTTAGACCTAGTAGGGAAAAGTGACTGAATAGCAATAGCTTATGCCACAACAAACTGCTCAACTCCTGGCCAGGAGGCAGAATAGAAAGAGAAGGGGACCAGGGTCCTATAATCCTCTTCAACAATGTGCTCTCCCCCATGTTCTAAGCACCTTCCACAAGGATACACCTCTTGAAGTACATCTTGGAAATCCATCCTTTAACACATGGATAATTGGGGTCATTCAACCTCCCAACTGTCACGTAAGAGTTTAAAAATATATAGTCAAGAGAGTCTTACATTAACCTTCAAGAGGAATTCCACTTCCCCCTTTTAATCCATTCATTTCCCTCATTCTAACTTTCTGTAATTTGAGATGTTGAAACTCTCTAGAGAATCTCATCTCAAGCTCCAGAAAGGTGCTGTTAGGTGTCCCTTGAGTTCAATTGTCAGCACATCTGCTACACCAGGCTCCCCTACTGTAAATTAGAAGAGAATGGTCAGGAGAAATAGCAGAGAGCTGGTGATGTCATTACTACCTTTTCCAGTGAGATGCAATTAGCTACTCTAAACAGAAATATGTGCTTCCACTCTCATGAAGGCTTTGCTTAGTCTATTTGAAATCATTAGATCACTTTTGGCTAGAGCTTGCTTGAGAGAGACCATGCACATTTTTAATGGATCATTTCATATGTTATTCTGGAAATACTCATTGAAGGCCTACCATTTATCAGCTCCTATGTTCATAGTTGAGTAATATTAAAGTAGCAACAGTAATACTACCCCCTAACTTTAAGGAGCTATTAGGAAAAAGGAGGGATAATAAAATGAATTATTGGGCTTGTATGACATAATAAATACAGTTCAGAAAAAGTAAAATAAGCATTCACAACAATGAGACATTACATCCACACACAAAATAAAAACACCCAACAGATAAGGATAAGAAAAATAATATAGCAGAGCATTGTGTTCTAGTTAATATTTGGCGTGTTGGGGTTAGGAGGTATTCCTTTTTGTGTTTCCATGTGGAGGAACTTCAGCTAGAATAGAATTCCTCTCTGTTCTTCCCACAGAACAAAGAGTTAAGTAGAGTTAAATACTGAGCATGCTTGGCTTGGTGCATTTTGTTTTCTCTTTTATAGGAACTTATCTCTATGATGCTTCTGTTCTGATCTATTTTCTGCCCCAGTAAGAAATCCTTAATGATTCTTTCTTCCACTAACATTGTCAGTAATAAAGGTTACCATTTAATCTTTCTCTCTGTCTCCTAGGTCTAACATACAAGAGAAAGAAGTATGTTATTATTAGCTTGCAAAAATGCTGATAGTAGACTTTGAATGTGTTAAGATAGAAAAAGTGAGAGAACAAGAGAAGTAAAGGCACAGATACAAAGTTCGAAGTAACATTGGGTGTGCAAATTGGCAAGAACTGAGTATGAATGAAGACAGAAATGGAAGATGAAGTAGAAGAGAAAGACTGAGCATGATATTAGTCAGGTTCTCCAGAGAAACATAGCCCATAGGATGTACATTCAGATACATAGAAAGAAATTGGTTTCATGCAATTAATGGAGGCTAAGAAGTCCCACAGTCCACTGTCTAGAAGCTCAAGGCCAGGAAAGTTGACATTGTACTTCTCATCCAAACCCCCAGAAGCAAGGGAGCCAGCAATATATGTCCCTGCTAGGGTCCTAAGACCCAAGAATACTGATCTTTTTCAGGGCATGAGAAAACAGACATTCCAGTTGAAGCAGAGACAGCAAATTTTCTCTTCTAACTTTTTGTTCTGTTTGATCCTTGGTGCTGCCTGTGTATGTTGCTTAGAGTGATCTTTAGTCCAACTATTGAGTCAACTGATTTCAGAAGAATATCCACACAGTCACATGCAGAAACAGTTATCTGGGAATCTCTTAACCCGGTTAGTTGGCACATAAAACACCCATCACAAGAACTGTTCTTGGAGAATGATTACAGCCAAGGTAAGGCTTTATAATTTACTCACGGTCAGTAGAGAGGTTCTGATTCTCCCTAATTACAGAATATCTTATATTGGACTAACATTTGCAAAGAAAACCATGATAACACCTGATTAAAATGTTAAAAACAACTGCTTGAAGATACTGAAGAGTAATCAAAAGCAGACTGAACTAGAGATTTAATCTTTGAAAAAGAACCCAAAAACGTGAGATCCATACTTGGTTTTTCCACTGGAGCAGTCTTTAGCCCACTGAGCTATAAGTAAAACCATATTGTTATTATAGGAATTAGAACATAGTGTTTGGGACTGCTGTAGTGCTGGAATTTTCAGAATGATATCTCAGAGAGAAGACAGTCTTAGAGGGCAAACCCAAAATCTGAATGTAAACTTTTCTTAATCCTCTGCTGACTGCTGAAATAAGGTTTTTAGAGTTGAGACACCAGGTAGTTCAGTAGTAGAAACCCAGATACTCAGAATGCTAAAAGATCTAAGAAAATATTTTAGCATCTTCTCAATGCAAGAGAAACAAAATTTGGAGTTAGAAGGATTTATAAAAAATTTCAAGCTTTTGATAAACCCCAAGAAAACCATGGTTTAGGAGTATAACAAACACTGATTGAAACAGATCTCAACACTGCAAAGGAATATGACAAAATTCATATTCTCTACAATATTTCAGCCATCATGTTTTGTATATAATAAAAAATTACCAAGCATGTAAATCAACAAGTGTGATTAGAGTCAAAGAAAATGAGTCAACAGAAGTAGACTCGTACCTATCTATATAGACATTGAAATTAGGTGACAGAATTAAAAATATGAAAAACATGCTTAGTGAACTACATGAGAAAATTAACATGGTGGATGAAAAGATCAGAATTTCAGGAGAGGTATGAAAGCAATAAAAATGAAAAAGTAGAAATCCTAAAATTGATAATTGATATTTTAAGTAAATAATTCATAGTATGTGATTAATGGTAGAGTGAACATGACAAAAAAAGATTTTTGACCTTTGTGATGAGCTGATAAAATCATTCACTCTGAAACAGAGAAAAAAATTATTTCAAAATAATGGACAAAGCTCTAGTACCTATGGGACAATATCAAATTGTCTACAATCATATATTTCAAGAGATAGAGAGATAGAGGGAGGGAGAGAGCGCAAGAGAGAATAGGAAAGAACACATTTGAAGAAATATAGAAGTAAATGTTTTCAAATTTATTCAAAAACAACAACCCATAGATATGGAAAGTTCAATAAACTATAGCAGAACAAACTACTAAGGATAACACAGTTAAAAAAATTCTTAAAAAGTAAGAGGATGAAAAAAAGAAGACACATTACATACAGGAGGACAAAGATAAGAACATAATCTGATTTTCATCAGAAGGTAAATACCTTTCAAAATTAAGACTATATACTATAGAAGGGCATTTTCATAAAAAAGCTAAGATAATTTTTCACAAACAAACAAACATTATAAAAAATCCTAAGGGAAAAAAGAACCCTTCTCCACTGTTGGTGGGAGTGTAGACTGGTGCAGCCACTGTGGAAAGCAGTCTAGAGGTTTCTCAAAAAGCTGGGATTGGAAGTCCCATTTGACCCAGCTATTCCACTTCTGGGCATAGTCCCAGAAGAAGTGAAATCATCTTACCACAATGATATATGTGCACCCACGTTGATAGCAGCACAATTTGTAATAGCCAAGTCTTGGAAACAACCCAAATGCCCATCCATTGAGGAATGGATAAAAAAGATGTGGTACTTTTATACAATGGAGTACTATTCAGCTATAAAGAAGGAACACATTGAGGCTTTTATAGGTAAATGGAGGCGACTTGAGACCATACTCATAAGTGAAATAAACCAAACTCACGTGTGTAAACACCGCATTGTCTCCCTAGTGTAAGAAACTGAAAGACTCAATAAGATACAAAATCCCCAATAAATATGGGGGAAAAGTTCTGAAGTCCAATAGTGCTTTTATTCTTTGATTTGATTGGTTTAAGTCTCTTTTCTACTATTTGATTACAATATGTGAGAAGATATGAACAGCTTTTTTGAAGAAAACAAAGGACATTAAGGTAGCCATTGTTAATTTCTTGTTGTCTGATTTGAAGGTCTGTAATGCTTTCACTCTTTTGTTTTATCTGGTTTTATATTATTTTGTTTTGTTTGAGTTTATTGTCCATAAACGATGAACAACCATTTTGAAGAAGGCAAGAGACACTAGGGTAGCCATTGTTAATCTCCTGTTGTTATGTTTTGAAGATCTGTATTGCTTGCAGTGTTCTGTTTTGAAATACTATGTTGTGTTTGACTCTATTCTGTTTTGTTTTGTTTTGTTTTGTTCTCTTTAAAATAAAATATAAATAAATAAATAAATAAAAATTCCTAAGGGAAGATATTCAGACTGAAGGAGGATAGTTGTTGGTGAAAATTTGGTTCTACAGAAAAGAACAAGGATAGAAAAATATGAATAAATATAATGGATGATTTTTCTTAATTTTCTTAGAAATTATAAAAGTCAATTGAATGCTTACAGAAAAATAGCATATTTTGAGGTTTATGATATTTTTAGAAGTATGGCAACATTGTGTAAAGACAAGGAGGGGAATATAAATGGACTAATAGTGAATAGGGAGTCTTAGCAAATTTTTTGAATAGGGAAATGGAGAGTAAAATGACACAATTCAAACATTGCCTTTGAGGAGTCATCCAGCAGCAGCAGCAGCAAAAACAGACCAGAAGGAAGACCCTAATAGACATATTGAGAGAGAACCAATAGGATTTAGAAACTGGAAAATAGCAGTGATTTGAAACAATGTTTCTATATTTGGGGACTGGTGGTAAACACGTTAATGATATTCAGGGAACCTTATGGACAGACCCACCATGGAAAGAAATGCATGAGGTTATACATGATCTTACCGAGTCTGAGGTGCAGGTGAAACTATATAGGCAGAGACTGATGACAAGCGATTCAAAATACTCTTCTTGCCTTTATACCATATGCTACATGATTCACTGGAAACTTTTTAATACATCCAAACTGTTGGATGGAGAGTTACACAAACTGCAGCAGAATAGGGGATTTATAGAACAGTTTGTCAAAAGACTTTCAGTCACCCTCCCATCTCAACAAAAAATGTTCAAGGCTAAAAGCCTATGAATTTCACGCCAAACGACGATCACCAGCTTCACCTGCAGATTGGCTTGTGTATTGCGGACTCATGCCCACCACTCACCTTTCCTTCTCTATATTCCTTCACTTTTTTGATGTTTTGAAAACACAACAAGGAACCCCCAAAAATGGAAAGGCTAGTAGCAAAAACCAAAAGGCCTACATCTCTGATCTTTATTCCTTGTCTCTCTCCCCTGACTGTTACTCATCTATGCACTTGACTGTGACAGATACCACTGGAGTGTTTGCCTTGTGCTTACCCCATACTTAAAGTTTTATTCATCAACGCTTCTTCTAGTTGTCCTGGAATCAATCTCAATCTAAAGCAAATTGGGAAGTAAACAGTGGGGTCCCTCAGATGCTCCACTCCTCATTTCCATCCTCTCCTGCCTTCATCCACCCTCTTTGGAAGTGCCAATTCCATACAACAGAGAGGAGGTAAAAGAACAAGGGGATTGAACTAATTCAAATGATAGTGACCTTTCTGAAGCCTTAGCCTCGGTCAGAGCATTTTCTTTTGTTTTTAAATTCTCCTAACCCTGAGGGAAATGCTAGATCATGAGACAGAGGAGAAATAAAATGTCCACCAATTATAATATAAGAAGAGGGAGAAAGAAATGGAAGAGAGGGAGATGGAAGAGGGAGGGGAGATAGAGATCAGAGGGACCACTAATCCACACTACTCATTTTAATGTCCTCTGTTTTCATAAATTATTGTTTAATATTCTTTAACATTCCAGGATAAAATCCAAATATTAAGCAATGAAATTGTAGTATTCATACTTTACATATAGAAAAACTACCCAGACAGATCTACTTACCTGCATCACTCTCTTGTGTCCCTTTCTCCTCCCTTGGGTGAAACATTAATGATAAGCACATGGAGGCCCACGTTTTCCCTGTCTGTTTCACACATCTATACTGTTTCAGTGACGTGGCTGCCTTTCTCCTTTTTCCCTCTGTTTCAGCCTGTTTTCACCATTTTGACCACTAACAAGAAATAAGGTATTTCAAAAGGGTCTCAATTTTCTCCTGTCCTTTGGTCCAGTTTAAGATGTGATTCTATGTAACTGTGTAAGTGTTAAATGACAGCTAAGGGAAAGATAACCTAGTCTTTTCCTTACCCTCAGAGTAACTCTTCATTACATAGATCATTTCTTACCACTGGAATGTCTCTGCCTCCCTCCCTTTTCACCAAAATCTCTTCTACACCACAAAATTCATCCCCATCCTTACTCCTCCAGGATGCCAACACCAACATCCTCTTCCTGATCTTTCAGAGACCTTACTGCCACTAACACACACTCCACATTGCATATTTTAGCATTCTCAGCTTGCTGTTCGTGTGTAAATTTTCTCCAATGAGGCCATGAGTGCTTGGAGATGAGAACACCATCCTGTACATCTGAAAACATCATGTGGTTCAAAGAATATAGTAAAAACAGAGTGGCCTGAAGGGTTGAATTCTTTACTTTAATAATAAGACCCCATGGAGAGTAGCAGTGTTTCTAGAATAGAAGTTTGCCTCCCTGCTTGCAGTTTTCCTAAAGGTTTTACAAAATAAAACCCCAAAAATATTCACTGTGTACAAAGGAGGTCAGAATCTTTTAACACAATTTATAACATATCAAACTCCAAATCTAGTCAGTGAAATAATTTCACATTCTTTCATTTATTTGATGATTCCTGACCCTTTCTTATGTTCATGAACATGATGCTGGGGAGAAATGTGTCTAGGCTCCAAGGACGCAAATAGAGCACATACACAAAATATAGAGTCAAGAAATGACCACAGTTGTTTTCAGGAATGAAGAAATTAGTGCATAAAGAATAGAAAAATTCTTAAAATGATATTAATTTTGTCCTTATGATCATTATGATTTAATCATTATGATCATTTTGTCAAATTCAGTAGCCAGTGCCTTAGAAAAGGTAGAAACATTGAGCTTGTAACAATGGGTTAAAGTCTATATAATAGAATACAGGAAGCACGTACATTTGTGTGTTCACATAAAACAAATGAGAATTGAAATTATTATACACTGTTCAGCTCAATGGCACTGATGAATAAAAAAATAAAGAGTACCTATTCATAGTATCATTTAAACATCAGTACAACACATTGAGAGAAAAAGTAATTGCTTACAGCAAAGACAATTTTCATGGCTAAAAACTGCATTGCATTTCTTTATCTTTGAACTGATTTATTTTACATGTTTCTCTAAGACATAGTCATAATAGGGCAATGGAAACAAAATACAGCCAAGTGTGTTTTTCTGCTTTTTTTTCCTTTGGGAATAAGCTCAGATCTGAACATACCGATGAAAGCTGTCTGGCTCTCGTGGCTGCCGAGAATCAACACGAATGTGTTGATGGATTCTGCAGAATCTGTTCACAGGCTGAAATCATATTGAAAGCAGGTGACAGCTAACACAAAATTCTAGGTGGGGAACAAAATGCTAGCAATACAAATTACTGACTATTCTACTTAAGTTAGTGCACTCATTTTAATAGAACCTCGGGGAGAAAAATAGAATCTGAAAATTTCAGGGTTTTCGAGTCCACATTACAGGAACAGGCACAGCTCTGTACTATTCTTTCTACTAAGACTGATTTCACCCTCATCTCATGGACTTCCTACAGTCAAGTCTCCTCTCAGATGTCCTTTTAGAGAGGACTTCCCAGACCACTCTATCTATAGTTTCAGCTCTTCACTCCTATCACTCCTGACTTCCACTGCACTTCCCCGTCAGAATAATCAGTGCTACGGTGTCATAACAATTGATCCCCAAATCCTAAGGGCTTAGAAAACATCATTATTATCAAAACATTCACAAAGAGACTCTCCCAGGTAGTCCTCCTTCTGTAAGTCTTTGTCAGCTTGAGCCAATGTATTTGCCACAGCAAGGGAAAGTGAGATGGCAGTCAGGGCTGGGAAAGAAATTTTTTCATCCAAAAATGACACAGATTATTTCCACTCACATTTCATTGGAAAAGCTACATGAAACTACGAGAGGGCAGAGAACTACCATGCTACTAAGTGTCCAAGTGGATAGAGTCATATCCACCACATCATGCTTTATTTTTTTTCATAACAGTTCTAACTAACATCATATAGTATTTTGTTGTAATTCATTTCTTCTCACTACAATGTAAGCACTGTGAAGGCAAGAAACTTGTTTGCTTCTGTACTGATCTTAGAACAGAGATTCTTGATAAACATTTGTTGCATGAACAAATAAGAATGCAGGAAATTATGGGCTTTGCAAAATAAATTAAGTACAAGTGTTTAAAGAACTCAGCTGTTAATAAAAGGAGGGAAGCTATCAAGGTCAAAACTGGCTAAGTAGACAGTTTTTGCCACTACTTAAAACCTACTATTGTTGCCTCGATGAACTATGTAGACATATTTTCTGAGTTTTCATGAGAAATTAAAAATCTGGATTTTTAAATGAAAGTTCTAGTTACTTCATGTGGCTCAGAAGTTTTCAGAAGCATCTGATGGTCAACCATAAAATAAGGTATCAGCTTGTGCCTTTGCTTTAGTTAAAAAGACTGAAAGTGCTTGTTGTGAGACCAACAAAGATCAAAGAAAGTAGAATGAGAAAGAGAAGAGAAGGGGAAAAACAGAATCATTACATCTATCTTTCCATCTGTGATTTGAAGAGATCTCTGCCCTATTTCTACCTCTCACCCCAGCCCCCTTTTGCCCAGGATTTTAGAAAACAGCCTTTTTTACTTATAGATCTGCCCTCATTTATTTATTTATTTTTAAATCCTGTGAAAAATGAGAAGGGCTTGACCTGGCCTTCCCTAACACTATTGTGTCTTAAATAACAATATCTATACAAATAAGAGACCATGGTAAAGATCTCGAAGGAATAAATATTTATAATAGAGAATTTCTGTGATTAAGATGACATTGGAAGTATAAAATATCCCATATCTATTTCATATAACAGATTATCTCCAAGCCAGGAACTCTACTCCATAGCCAATAATTTGATCTGATTACATAATGAATGTTTTTCTTCAGCCTAAAGTTGAACTTTGTATAAAGAGGGTCTGCCAAGCATATTTTCACAGTAAAGAAATGTTGTTTTCCAATGGTATCACCCAAGAGGTTTTAATTCAGATGAAAAATGTTCAAAAAATCAAATTTCTGTATTTCTTTGGACCTCACTTGGAGTGGTTTAGCAAGCACTATTCATCCTAATTCTCTTCTCCAGAGGGAATTATCACTGAGGAAGGCCAGTTAAACTTTGAGTGCGATTGTACATTTCAGCACCCTCCCAACCCATACTTGGGAGTTTTCCAGTTTTGAAATCAATAAAAAATACCCTGGATACTCCAGTCAAAGACATAATGCTTGATTCAAGGCAAATTGCTTTTCTGAGGAAACTTGAAATAAAACAAATCAGTCCTTCCCTCAGCATTCTGTACGGGACTCCAAAACAGCCCTGCACGCCATTCTCCCTGTATGAAGCTGCCCTTTCAGATCTCTGTTGGGATATCTGTCACATATCTGCTTTAGTTCTGGGGCAACTGAGGAAATGAGAACTAGCCAACAGCCTTTTTCCTGTCCAATCCCATCTTATAATAGAAACCCTCATAAAAAAAAATACAGACTCTGGTGGACCTCAGACATACTTGTAATTAATCTCACTGAGCTCCCTGCACATTACTGAATACTGTGAGTTTTTAATGTTATCTGGAAGAAAATAAGGCCTCTAGTTCATAGTTTTTCAAACAAAATTACTAAAACTACTTGATGCTCAAACTTGTTCTTACAGAAGTGAGTGAAAATATGAACATCTCTAGAGATAGTCCATGAGCAAAATAAAATTATCTTTATAAAATCCTAGAAATCACTTTTTTCCAAAATTCTAATATTGACTTGATTCTGAAAACAATTACACCAATACTTCTCCAAATAAGATGGCCACTTATTTCACCAAAAAATCTATTTCAATCAATATGCTGTTTAAAGATTATGTTTTGTGGGCCAGGGATCTAACTCAGTGGCATAAGTGCCTGCCTGACAAGCACAAGGTCATGAGTTCCATCCCCAGTACAAAAAAAAAAAAAAAGATTATGTTTTGATATTTTCTTTTGCACATATATTATCACTGCCTAGCAAACAGAAGTTGAGACAAGCAACCCACTGCTTGGGTAAATCTTCAACACTCTCTAAATTGGTCTGGAATTAAAGGGCCGGGAGGATTTTCATGAGCAGGTGCAAAACTTCACAATAAGGAGAGAACTGTTGAGTGTAGAATGAGGAGAGAGAGAACCTATGATAAGACAAAACCTTCCACACCATGTTTAAGTACACAAAGGAGTGAAATGATAAGACAGCTAACAAAATCCATTACGGCATTAATTCAATCCAGTTTAAACAGTGTAGAAATGATTTTAAAAGATCTGAAAGTGATAAATTATGGAAAAAATAAAAACCAAGAAATAATGAAATTCAGTAAACCGATAATAGGAAAATAAGAAAAAGCCAAATAGAAATCTTGAAAATGAAAAATATGGTTAAGATTTAAATCAATTCAATAGATTGGGCAAACAGGTCTATACCCAGGTGAAGATTTTGTGAATTGGAAGGTTGCCCTGAGGCATTCACAGTGAATGAAGTATGAAGAGCAAGCAGATTAAAATTAGGAAAGAGCAATTAAAGAGGTATAGACTCAACATGATATATCTCAAAATAACAGTGCTGATTAAAACCTGCAAGACCTAGGCATACATACTGAACAATCCATCTCTACAATATTAACATGGCTGAAGCAGACCAATGGCTGCCTGGGATGGTGGGTTACAAAATGAAAGGAGGGAAGGATTACAAAAGGATGAAACAGCTTTGGGGAGAAATAAATAGTTTCATTATCTTTACTGTGGTCCTGAATTCACAGATTTACAAACATATAAACTGAGCAAATTGTACACTATAAACACTTGCAGTCCATTGTATGTCAGTTCTACCACAATGAAGCTATTTTAATGTCTTTTCCTAAAACAAAAAGGAAATAAAGAAATACAAGAAAAGAAATCAAAATTACCTAAAAGTGATTTTCTTTTATTTTGAAGAGAATATAACCAAATGAAATAAAACAGAACAGAGTCAATCACAACAAAACAATGAACATGGTACATGACTTCAAAAAAGGTAAAAGGAAACCAATAATGGCTACCATAATGCCTCTTGTTATCTTCAAAATAACTGCCCGTACCATCAGACATAAATGAAATCAAACAAAATAACAGAACAAAACCAGTTTTAAAAAAAAGAGAAAACAATGAAAGCAATAGAGAACTTCAAAAGAAGATAATAGTAAAACAACAGAGGCTACCGTATGCTTCTTGTTATCTTCAGAGTAGTTGCCTACACCTTCAGACATAATACAATCAAACAAAATTAATTAGAGTAAAATCAATCAAAACAAAACAGTGAAAGCAACACAGGGCTTCAAAACAAGACAACAGGAAATCCACGATGGCTACCATTACATATCCTGTTATCTTTGAAATAGCTGTCCAAGCCATCAAGTACAATGAAATCAAACAAAACAAAACAGAATAAAACCAAACTAAACAGAACAATGAGGACAATACAGGTTTTAAATCACGATAAGAGATTAACAATGGCTGCTGCCTTTCCTTTTTAGACATTTCCTCCCCTTTGACTTTCACCATATGTATTGTGCATTTTGGATCTCACTAACTCCTTTAGTTTGTTATACAAGGGAGACAACATGAAATTAACCCATGTGACTTTGAACCATTTCATCCATGAGCATGATCTCAAGTTGCCTCCATCTACCTAAAGAGCCTTGAGGTTATTTTCCTTTATAGCTGAGTAGGTTTCCACCACATAAAATGCCATATCTTTCTTATCCATTCTGCAGTTGATGGGCAAGCTATTCCTACTTTTTTTTCTGGCTCCCTGTCACATAGGGCATTGTTCTCTCTCCTTTGACTTTCAGTCTATGAATTTTCTTTCTGATTAAATGTGTTTCTTGTATAGAGCATATTGATGGATCCTGTCTCCTGATCCACTCTGCCTATGTTTCTTTCTGTTGGTAAATTGAGGCCATCTACATTAATGTTTATGGCCTTGTCTCTGTCATGCTATTTTGCTGCCATTGGCTCCCTACTTTTCCCCTTCATTCAATTGTCTGACCCACATAATGGTCCCCCTCTGCCACTGCTCCTGAGACTGTGGTCCTTTTTATCTCACTCTACAATGTCCTTCAGTATTCTTTGTAGGGTTGGTTTGGTGCTCATGAATTCCTCGAGTTGTTCTTTGTCATGGAAGTATATTGTTTCTCCATTAATTTTGAAAGAAAGTTTTTCAGGGTGCATCAACCTGGGTTGGAAGTTGCTTTCTTTCAAGCCTTGGAATACTTCACTCCAGGCTCTTCTTGACTTGATGGTTTGTGTTGAGAAGTCTGCCATGATTCTGATGGGTTTTCCTTTATAGGTGATCTGCTTCTTTTCTCTAACAGCTTTTAATATTCTGTTCTTGTGTTGAATTTCTAGGATCTTGATTATTACCTGTCTGGGTGTAGAGTTGTTTTAATTATGGCTGACTGGAGTTCTATGTGCCTCACTTATTTGAATGTCACTTCCTTTTTCCATGCTTTGGAAGTTCTCTGATATTATTCTGTAAATAGATTTTTTATGTCATTTGTGTTGACCCCTGCTTTTTTCACTCACACCTTTTATTCATAAGTTATGTTTCTTTGAATTGTCTTGTAGCCGTTGAATTACTTCCTGGTTCCTTGTTATTTTTAAGAGATCTTTCCTTTTGCGATCACAAGCTGCAAACCTGTCTTCAAGTCGGAAAGTCTATCTTCAGTTTCTTTCAAGTGATTTTGCCAGCTTTCAATGGAGTTATTAATTTCTTGGGTATCTCTTTGAATCTGTTTCATGTATTCTAAATCTCTCTTATATTGTTCATTCAAGGTTTCCCTCATTTTCCTATGCTCCTCTGCTTTTTTATCTATGTCTTCTTTAGAGGGTCTTAGCAGTTCTTTTATTATGTTTTTCATTTCTTCTTTTACTGAGGTAGTATTTCTGTTCTAATTTCTTTTATAGTCTCATGAAGTTGTTTCTTTACTTCAGGTGACATCATTTCAGACATTTCAGGTGTGTGACTCCAGATCTCTTCCATGTTGACATCCCCTGGACTTGCACTGCTTGGGTTGGAGGTCAGAGACTGCCACTTGCTTCTTTATCTTGACATATTCCTGGGTTCTTCCAAACAAGTGGGTAGTAGGGTCCTAGGAACTTCTTGCATTGGCTATAGTTTCTCTGAAGAGAGACTGGTTTTTCTAGCCATCCCTGGCTACGGGTCCTTGGGTGCATTGGTGCCAGTCTACTGTTTTTCCCCCAGCCTGCACTGACTCCCCTATGGCTGGTGGAGTGTGTGCAGGGCTGGGGCTGTCCATGGCCTGCGGGCCTGAGGTGGCTACTGGTGGGGAACCTACATGCCATGGCCTCTGGAATGCATGCAGGGATGGGACTCAGCACAAGCAATTTCTGTGGATCTGCACCCAGCTAGGAGCTGCTGGAGGAAGCCCAGAGCAGTTTTTGCCTAACTTCAAAGTGGCTCCCTGCCAATCACTCTCTCCCACTGGGAGACTTAGTCCTCTACACTCACTGCCAGCCAGTGCAGTCCTCAGTGTCTGCCACTCCCTTCCACCACTGCATCTCTTCACAGAGGCCTCTGGGGTCACTAGCAGCCACTGTCACCTTGACTGTGCATCCCCAGTTTCCAAAAGCTCTGCTCAGTGAGTCTGGCTCAGGACTAAGGCACCACCAGCTACTGCCTTCCCCTTCGTTTTTTTCTTTTTACTCTCTCTATGGGCTTCAATTCACACTTTAGATTCTTCCAGGGTCCAGGGGGGTCCCAAGAACTTCCTTCATTCTTGTCTTCCCCATAATGCTATATTCCTGCATCTGGACTGTGTCTCTCAGAGAGGCTGTCTACTTTCCTGCTTACTGTTCCGCCATTTTCCCAGAAGTTCCCTAAAAGTGATTTTTTGAGAAGATGATTTAACTAAACACACATCTGGCAAGATCAACCAAGAAAACACCAAAGGAAGAACAAATAAATAAAGTCAAATGTTTAAATTCAAGATTTTAAAAAAACCCATAATTTCACACCAGTAATAAGCAAACTTACATGAAACAAGCCAATTATCAGAAAAATATAAACTATTAAGATGATTAAAGGAAAGTTTTTTAAAAAGAATAAAATACTAACTACTTGTTATGGATTGAATTGCGTAACTCCAAAATATATTTATGTCTTAATTCTCAGTACATCAAAATGTAGCCTTATTTATACCTGGTTGTGGTAGCACAAACCTATAATCCCAACATTCTGGGAGGCTGAAGCAGGAGAATCACAAATTTGAACAATTTAGTGAAACCTTGTCTCAGAATAAAAAAGTAAAAAGATTGGAGATATAGCTCAGTGCAAAGACTGGGTTTAATCCTGTTACACACACACACGTACACACAGACTTTATTTGGAAATAAGGCATTATAGACAAATTCAAGTTAAAATGAGGTTATTAGGGTGGGTCCTAATTGGATGACTGGAGCCCTGATGAAAAGGAGAGGACTTGCATGTAGCTCAGTGACAGTGTTCATGGAAACATGCATTGCATGGGGCCCTAGGTGCAATAACTCATTATGGTTGGGCTCTAAAATGTCCCCAAAATGGAGCCTGATCAAAAGAGGAAGGGCACTGGGGATGTGACCTGGAAGGGTGTATTCTCCTCCCCACCTCCTCCCGTTCCCCTCTGCTTGCTGGCTGCCATGGGATGAGCAGCTTTCTGCCTTTCCACCAGGTGTTTCTGCCTTGGGGAGAGCCAACTTTAGACTTATCCTACCCACAGAGACTGAGAGCCAAATAAAATTCTATTCCTTCAAATTGTGGGTCCCAGCCATGGCACTTGACTAAGATCCCCTTATGGAAGAGAAATTTGTACCTGGAGAGCAGATAGGAAGAAAGCAGTCACTGTGAAGACACACAGTGACAACAGCCATGTGACCGGAATGATGCTTCTGTGAGTCAAGGAACAGCAAGGATGACAGCACAGACTAGAAACTGGAAGAGCAAGAAAGGCTTCTCCCTTAGAGCCCTCAAAAGGATCACGGTGCTGCCAACACCCTGACTTCAGGCTCTTGGCTTCCAGAATTGTGAGACAATAAATTTCTGTTGTTTTAAGCCACTGAGTTTGTGCTCCTTTATTACAACAACCCTAAGAAACTAATACACCACTAAACAAAATTAAATCAGTAATTGAAATTCTTTCCCCTCACTCACATCAAATGAAATAAGGCTAGGTTGTTTTGGAGGCAAATTTTACAAGACAATTAATAAAAGATAAATTCTACTTTATGTAAACTTTTCCAGAGAATAGGAAACTAGGGCAGCTACTCAACTCATTTTATGTCTGCAATAACTTTCTTATAAAAATTGACCATGAACAGCACAAAAAAGAAAACTAAAGAACAAATTCATATATGGCCACAGCAGTCTTTTAAAACCCTGTATTTAATGGTAGCAAAATAAATTCATCAGTATATTTTATAACATGATGATGACAAAAAGGAATTTATTCCAAAAGTGGAAAAATAGCTCAATATCAGAAAATTGAGGTGTAAATAAATCTCACTAACAGATTAAAGAGGAAAAAAATTTGATCACCTAAATGTGTGGAAAAAAGTCATTTTATAACATTAAGAACTTGTTTATAGTTTTTTTAAAAAACCTTTCAGCAAACAAGGACTCAAAATTTCCTGGAAGCATGTTTTAAATATTGGTTGAATATGTGTTTTTTTGAAATTGCAATCCTAATTACTCCCCCCGCTTACGTGTAATTTTCTTTGTTTTTGGAGAAAAGGAAAAAAAAATTTAGCTCCAGAAATGGTATTATTTACAAAGTTTAGCTAACATGTATAAAGATGAAACTTTAGGAACACTTGAAAAGAAAACCTTCAGGAATACTACAAAACAATTCTGATCCCACCTTTACAAATAAACACAGCCCTAGATAAAACAGTAAAATGACATTGAATTTCTTACTTGGAATAACAATCTATTATCTCCCAGGTCCTGGAATGTATTATCTTCTTACAGTCTACCTTTCTAAACCACATAACTAGCTATATATTTTCTTATGACACTTTACACAATCTAAAACGCTAGCTTAAATTTTTTGTTAAATTCACCAAACAGAATGTAAGATTCTCCCAGACAAGAATCATTTTTTAAAAATTTAATTCTTATTTACCAGACACTGCAAAATGTAAAATTCCACATAGAAATACGAAACCACTTGAGAGGATAAGCTTCATACAGTACGTACAGTTTGGAACTGTTCAAGTATAGTTTTGTTGTAAAAAGTGCTACAATGACATACCACATTAAGAAAAAAGAGTTCTTAGTAGAGAAACAGACAAAGTTATACCAAACATAGTACACAGCAACCGATGCCTCCCTCAGCCGTATGCCTGGAAGTTAAAGGTACCAGGAGCCCCGCCCTGAACTTGGAAAGTGTAGCCGTCAGAGGTAGTTTCTGGCACTACATTTTGATCTTCTTCTTCCTCTACTGAGAAATACTTCTCAATCAAGTTTCATGAGGCCTTGCACACAGACTCATCTTTACGGTTCTGCAGAGCTTCAATCTTGCCCAAGCTTCTGCGTTCTTCCATCATTATACTAAGCTTCTCGGTTTCACCTCATTTCTCAGCAGCCTGAAAGAGATTTGAAATGGCATCCAGAGTAACAAGAATGATTTTCATATCTTTCACAGTTAGAAGATTCATCAATGGTTCTATTATACCACAATGAACAAGGTATACAGTCTGTTCAACTGTCCCACCACTTGTATAATTGGTCACAGGCCACACAGCTTCCTGTTGTGTCTTAGAGTCTGCCTTAGAGAGAACACTGACAAGGAATGGGACTAATCCGTGAGTTACAACTTGCTGTATCTGGTCCTGCCGGTCAGCTGTGATGTTTGACATTGTCCATGTAGCTTCCTTCTGAATATTAGTTTTGGGGTGAATGAGAAGGCTGGGAAAGACAGCAAGTGCTCCTGCATCTATCCTAATCTGAGTCTGTTCATCTGTTCCAGTGATAATATTCCCTATGGCTATGAGCACAAGAGTCATAATGGAGAATTCATTTGATCCTAGAAGTTTCACCAAATGGGGCACAACTCCAGTTTTTATAACCATTTGATGTGTTTATTTGGACCACTGATAAGGTAAGAAATAGCCCAGTCAGTATCTGCTAATACTTCAAGATCATTGTGATGTAGGACATGAACTAAGGTAGGAAAAGTTTGCTCAACAGCATCTCACAGGGGTGCATTCTTGTTGCAGCAAAGGTTTGAAAGTGTCCAGGTAAGATTACGTAAGTAACTACTTGATAAGGATGACATATCAGGAACTGCAAGAAGAGCCAAGAGTGGGTCAATTGCACCATATTTGGTAACCAAATCTCAGAAAACTGAACCATCACCTGCAATGTTTTCTAGAGCCCAGACAGCCTGCTCACTGATGTGGGTATGAGGAGATGCCAAGAGAGAAGTGAGTGCTGGGATAGCATCTCCATCCACCACAGCCTTGGTCTGTTCTGATGACCTGGACCAATGTTAGGGAGTGCCCAAGCAGACTCAAACTGAATGGGACTACAGTCAGTTCTGCCCAAGAATGATACAAATTTTGGAATCAAACTAGTCCAGATTATGTGGTCTATGAAGGGCTGTTCTTCCTGAGAAAGCAGTTTCCTAGCAGCTCGAGTAGCTTGGAGCTGGCTTTCCAGATTATTGCTGTTTATGTCTTTGACAATGTCATCAACAGTCCAATTCACAGTGCCCTGGTTGCTGTGGTTTTCCTGCAGTGGTAAGTAGCATCATCAGGAAATGAGCTTGCATTTCTCCTTTTCAGCATCTGGCCATCCTTCTTAGTTTTCCTCAGATCATTAACTTCTTTTCATCACCACCTCATTTCAGTAGTGTCTTTACCCTTGTTCTTGAATCTGTTCACCTGGGCTGCTGGTGAATTAGCATTCTCATTGGTGGATGTGGTTATGAGGCAAAGAAAGAAAGCTGTGAACTGAGAGTAGGTGGTATTGAGGGGCTCACTGGCTGTGGACGGGGTGCTCTCAAAATGTCCACCATGGTGGAACCCAAAAATGGCGTGCCAAGAAGCTAATGTTAATCATTGCTATATTCCAAATACTTGAACCATGCTCAATAAATGTTCATTGACTGAATTGTCAATTTATATAGAAGTTTTAGGTCTAACAATTAAAATCAATGAACTAGAGAGGATGGATAAATAGATGTGAACCTTTTAAAAATGACAATGTTAGGCAGGTATGGTAGCACACGTCTGTAATCCCAGAACTTGGGAGGCTGAGGCAGGAAGATTGGTGCAAGTTTGAGACCAGCCTGGGCTACAAAATGAATTCAAGGCCAGCCTGAACTGCACAGAAGACCCTGTCTCAAAAACCCGACAATGTTAAATATAAAAGGCTGCATGTGGAACCAGTGCTCTTGGTATGATCTTTTAAATAAAATTCTAAAGTACCCAAACAAAACTTTAAATTGTTTGTAGGTATCAATGACTGTGTATATAGTAGGAGTATAAACATATTTTTAAAAGAATATTTAATTTCAGGATAAAATTATTTCTAAGGAGGAAGGAAGAAAAATGGGACCATCAAGGGTCAAAAAATGAGCTTTAACTATGTCTTCCATGTCTTATTCTTAAAAAGAGAATCTGAGATATGGATACTTTGGTGGTCATTATATCATTGTCAAAACTTTCCTCAGTCTTTGAAATAGTTCATGCTTTATTATTAAAAGAAATATTGAGGGAGCTAAATATGGCGGAACAGTAAGTAGCAGAGTAAACAGTCTCTCTGAGAGAAACAGTTCAGGTGCTGGAATATAACAACATGGAGAGGACAAGAAGGAAGGAAGTGGTTCCTCTGAACCAAGGAAGAATCTAAAATATGAATTGAAGCCCACAAAGAGAATAAAAAGAATTTAAACAAAGAAGAAGGTGGTGGCTGGCAGCACCTCAGCCTGGAGCCAGATTCACCCTGCCAGAAGACCTGCTGAGCCTGGAGACACGCAGTCGCAGTTGCAGTCATGGTCGCAGCTGCAGTTGACCCCAGAGGTCTCTGCTGAGAGGCGCGGGAGTGAAGGAGAGTGGCAGAGGCAAAGATCTGCACTGGCTGCTGGTGAGTGCTTGGGAATTCCACCTCAACCCCACCCCACATGAGAGAGTGGTCAGCTGGGATCCATCTTGGAGTTGGGCAGGTTACTCCTGCCCAGGGCCAAGACTGCTAACTACTGGTGCCAGCTCCAGGTTGTGGGTGGACCCATGGAAGTTGCCTGAACCAAAGCCAGAAGAAAGAAAGAAAAAAAAAAAACAGTCATTTGGGAGCTCCACGTTGTGGGCAGACCCGCAGAAGCTGACTGGTTGGAGATTGGCTCCCACGAGCGTTTCAGACAATATCGCTAAACAGCTTAGATTCGCAAGGCCTGACCACATCTGCTCCCA
>RJWT010002005.1:0-43584 GCA_004365215.1 Cuniculus paca | reverse complement strand
TGTTTGTTGTTTAGCCAGTTCCAAAGTCAAAGTCATATGTGTGTGTGTGTGTGTGTGTGTGTGTGTGTGTGTGTATATATATATATATTCGTTTTATTTGTGCTTTGTTTTTTTTTAGACAAAGTCTTGCTAAATTGCTAAGTGGGTTGAAATTTGAGATCCTCTTGCCTCAGAGTGCCACAGTGGTGGGATTACAGGCATATACCAAGATGCCCAGCTCTTAAACTTTTTTGGTCCAAGCTTCTGATTTGTAGGAAGAAAGTAGGTTGTCATGAACTTTCAATAGTGTGTGTGATATGATGGCAAATAACCAGACTTAGGAAGGTGCCAAAGAATATTAGTTTGTGTGTGTCTTGAACTCAATCAATAGAAGTATGTATTCTTGGATCTACTGGAGGAAGGGTTCGTTCTCATCACTGTCCAGCAGGAATCTTAAGACCTCTATAGCATTGTCCTCTAGCTCACTCCAAGGGCAGGATTAGGATTTCTGTGCCAGCAGACATTCATTGATCGTCTGCTGTGAGCCATGCCCTGTGCTGCACTATTTTTATGATTATCTCATTTCATTCCTTTCCTTAAGTCTAACAAGGGATGCTGTATTTTAATTTTTTTAAAAAATACTGATTAAATATGCATTACAAAAAATTTACCATAAATGAAATTCAGTACACTTGCAATGATGTGTAGCCATCACTACTATCTAGTCTGAAGATATTTCTGAAACCCCAAAAGGAAGTCCTGTATCCATTTGGCAATCACTGAATAACTACCAACCCCTTCTTTACATAACCTGTGGGGCACCAGTAACCAGAGAGGTCTTTAAACCAGAGGAGTGGTGTTGTATATCTGCCCACTCCTATCTCTTACCCAGGCATCTTCCACAGTAAAGACAGTTCTCTCACTGCAGGGATTCTGATTTGTGCTCCACCCCCACCACCACCATTTTATCACATAAAGATGACATGGCTTTCGTTATTAGGAACATGGAGTCTGATAGGGAAAATTTACTCCACTTAGACCATCTGTAAAGGTGAAGTTCCAGTACCCATCAGAACACAAGCGAATGAGCAAGGCAGACTTCTTTTAGACTGCATGGAGGAGAAAAGATCTGGTCTAAGGGGTTCATGTGGTATACTTATAGCACATCTGACTTCACATATTTAAGAAGCTTTCTGAAGGAAAGTTCATCATCATTGTAATTTATATAATATCCATATAGAATAGTTCACCATATCACTTTCTCCATCCCACCTATCTATCCATCCACTTACCCATCCATCCATCCAAAAATATTTACTACCTTGGTGTGCTGCAGGATGAGCCAAGTGGCAAGAAGCAAAAGAGAAATGGTGCTTAGTTTGAAAGGTCTTCAGAGAAGTTTGCTAGACATGTGTACATAGTAATGAACTGAAGAAGTAGGTGGGGTTTTGGATAGGGTAAATATGAAAGTATTGAGAATGAACAGTTAATACTCAGAAACAACTCTTGGAGAGGTCAAGGCTGAGAGATTATAAACACACTTAACTGTATGAACCAGATAGAAAAGAAGAAAGATCAGGGATGCTCTTGGCAGAGGACAGCATGGGAGCAAAGAGCCATGAGCCACTGAATCACAGAAGACTGTGCAGATATGGTGTCAAAGGAGAGGAACGTGGGTGATAAACCTGAGACCAGAACAGGAGAGCCAGCAGGTCCCACTAAATCGCATCCTCAGAGGCTTCAGGAAGCCCCTAAAGTTCAGCCTTGTAATAAACATTTTCGATTAGTTTTATGTCCGTGCAAAAGTTGCAGAAACAGCACAGAGTTCCCCTCTACCCTGCATCTAGTTTCCCTTATTGTTAACATCTTACATCATTAAAGTCCATTTATAACAACCAATGAACCAATTCAGATCCATTATGGTTAACTAATGTCACATTTTATCCAGATCTCCTTAGGTTTTACCTATTCATTTTGTTCTAAGATCCCATCCAGGATCCCATTTTACATTCTGTTGTCAACTTTTCTTAGTTCCCTCTGGTCTGTGACTACTTCTTAGACTTTCCTTGTGCCTGATGACCTTGATAGTTTCTAAGAGTACTGATCAGGTGTTTGTAGAATGTTGCTTTACTGGGGCTTTTTTAGATGGTGGGACGGGGGTTATGGGTCTGGAGAGGAGGACCACAAAGGTGACATTTCTGTAGTATGTTACATCATATCAGTGGTGCATATTATCAACATGAAGATGTTCCCGTTGGTCATCTGGCTGAGTAACTGTAAGATTTCTCCCCTGCAGATGGTTCTGTACCGTACTCTTTGAAAGGACAATTTATGAGCAGCCCATACTTGTGGGGTGGGGAGCGTGGCCTACCTCCCTGGGGTGGCAGCGTCTATATTCAGCGAGGTTTCTCAGCAGGAAAAGGGGCCCAGTTTAAGAATAATCTGGTGAAAGTGGCACCTATTAAAGTTCTTCAGTTTCCCTACAGTCATTCATCCCTTTTGTTATCTAGCACCTACTTTTCCTCTGTCTGTACTTAATTACTTTTTCAGAGAGAGTATAGCCTGAACTTTTCTAGTAGCCTGGAACCTTCTGTCCATATATGTAGACCACTATGTTGATGAGACTATAAAGCAAAGCAACTTTTCTAGAATGAAAATGGGTTATACCTTTGCATTGTACAATGTTCCTGTTTTAACTAAGTAGTGTGTGTGTGTGTGTGTGTGTGTGGTGTATATCCTATAATTTTTTTTCATTTGAAAATGGATAATGGGCAATTTTCCTACATGAGGTTGCCTACATCATTTCCTGTTTGATTTTTCCACCCTCTTTCTTTGCATCCCAGGCTAAAAAGATAGAAAAACTTGAATCAGTGTGTTTGAACACATGTGTGTAGCTTCATGACAGGTACTTTATAGAAAGGGAAGCCTGTGCAAAGATTAAGGGTGTCTGAAATTTGGAGAGTGTTCATTGGATCAGTCCAAAGCTGCTGGATGGCTATGCACTTACAACACGATGCAATAGCATTGCATTATCCCTCCTTCTTTAAAAACCCTAAAGGCAAGTGTGAGCATTACCATTTTAAAAGTAAATAAATAGAGGCTCTCTGAGATGGAAGGAGTCTTTCTGCTCTATCAGGCACTAGAGGATATCCAGGGACCTGTTAGGATGCCAAGACTTGAGACCTGACACCTAGCCTGGGCCCTGAAGTCTCAGTGTGACATCTAGAAAATTATTGAATTTTCCTCTTGACATTCTCCCAATGTATAATAAAATCTCTTGACACCAAAAAGAGGAGCTGGATCATAGCACCCTCTGCTTTGCCATAGGACCCATTTCATCTGCTTTGTGTTAGTGTGCTAGAGTTTTCTAAGTTTATAATCAGGAAACAAATGCACTTACCCTTAGCTGTGCTAGAATGTAATGAGCCTCCCCTTTCTGCTTTATTAAATTAATATCCTTCTGCATATCAGCAGCTTCTGCTTTGGTGGGAGGGAGGAGTTCTTGCCTGTCAAACCGGAGGAAGGTGAGCTGCACTTCCATAGCTTGGTGAATCCCAAGCTCTCTGATGTCAGACACTGGAACGAATGTTCAGAGAGACAAAAGGACACTGTCGGCATGCTATTAATGTTAGAAATTGTTGACGTTCCATACAGTGTGTTTTTCTAATTAGAGGCAAGCTGCAGAGTCCCATTTCCATAATCAACATGGGAATGGAAACTCAGCAAAATTTCATGTATTTGCAATGAAACCGCTCCCCGGCAACATAAAAATGGCTTTTATAACATAAAGGCTGTAATTAGAATAAGTCAAATCAGTTGGAAACGATTAAGGCCAGAGTAGGCAAAGCTGCCTTCTAAATATTTGTCTGGAGATTAGCCGACTCCTGCAGCCTTGAGAAGCATCTTTGATTTACTTATACTGTTAGACATTGCAAAGATAATCTTGCAGGAGGCAAATGAACCCAGATTTAGATGTGCTGGTCAGCCCTTTCTGCAACTTGACAGGAGGCAGCCCACTGGAAGCTAAGTCAGGAAAAAGAAAAAAAAAGAAAAAGAATATAGGGTCACATTAGACAAATTGCTTTTAAAAAACCAGGATCATCAATTTAAATTCTTTTAAAATGTGCTAGGTCTTTGAAGCTTTTAGGATGCACTTTAAAAGTCCACGTGGAATAATTTCCTGCATGTCAATGCGACAGTTGATGCACGTCTCATTGTATTTAAAATTATAGTTCTGAGATGGGACTTGCTACTCGCTGCTTGTCTGACATCAGCTATTAAAATACAAGTAAATCTTGGCAGGTGGAAATTTAAAGAAGAAAAGATTATATAAGAAAAATCAGAATTGTTAATATTAATTTGCTAACTGGGGAACTGGGGGATACTGGTGGCAGAGAGTTCTCTGTGTCCTCTAATAAGATGCTAATATGTAGAAGGCTTTTTTCTTGCCAGGGAGGCAAATGTGGGTTACAAATGGGATAGGGAAAGAGCAGGAAGTGCTACTATGGAATTTAGTCTATGGTTTGATTCTGTTAAGGCCAAAGTGACAAGGATAATAGAACAGGTTTCTTTATTACATTGGGACGGGTGGTTTAGCACTATGATAGGATGGGAGAAGAAGGGAATGAAGGCCAGAAAGCAGGAAAATAACTGCTTTTGAGACAGGGCCTGGAACATCATGGCCTCTTGCTTTCTTTTAGAAGGGCGTAATTCGTCCTGACAGGCTTTCCACTCATTTGTAAACCCTTCAGAATCCCAAACTTGTGTGCGTGCCTGCATTTAGCCATTGAAATATAATCAGCCTAATGCATTCTCTTACTGAATTTTAAACCAGCCCATTAAAACTCCTTTAACGTGCTAAAGTCGGCTTCAGAGAGGGTTTCCATTTCATCTTTATTGAGCTGAGGCTATGGTTTGCTCTCCCCTGCACCACGGTGAGTGCCTGTCAATAATTCAATAGCGTAGCCTTGACGGTGCCCAAGCCCAACCCAGACTTTCAACTGAGCCAAGCAGCTTGTCAAAGCCTGATGTGCTGTCAATGGCCGACTGATCTATACTGCATGAACCCACCCCCCTCGGCTCTTGATGTGTCCCTGGGAATAAAAAGAAAGCCATTTCAGAAGTCAGCCCAGTGAGAAGCACCTGTTTGTAGAGAATCTTTAATGAATATGGGTCGTACCATGGTGGAGTGGAGTTCAGCGAAGGCAGCGCACTTGTTTTGTTGCGCCAGCTTGAGGTCTGCGTGTGCACACTTGGGGCCTGAGCCACAGCTCTTCACAGCGCTGGGGAATGGTTGTCCTTGTCCTTCCGGCAGCTCTCCTCTAGGCAGGCCTTTGTGTTGTGCTTGTCTTCACAGTGGCAGGAGACACTGAACCCAAGGAGCAAAAGATATTAATTGCAGGTTTGTGCCCTGGGCCGAGTTTCTCCACATCTCTAGTGGCTGGGAGGTGAAGCTCATGTTCCTCTTTACGTAGAATGCTCGGAGTCTGTGCTGGCCCAAGGATTCCATGAAAGGCAAATAAAAAGTGTAGTCTCACCTTTCCGGAATGATGAAGGAAGATTTGCTCTCTCTAAAAAGTGAATAAATCATTTTTTTTCCTCTAGTCTACATATGATTTTTTAACCCAGAATCATTCACCTGGCTCATGCTATCTCTAAGTCTTAAAAGTTGGCATACATGAAATTTGCAAACAGCTCCCCTATAAAAAAGACGACGAGAAGAGCACATAATCCTTGTTTCAAATGCAAAATGTCTGGAGTCCCAGTGATGTTCAGTTTTTCCCAAAGATAAATTTTAGTTGTACTAAATAACAGTTTTAAAAGAGCTCTTCACACCAGCCCTGTCTCATTTGTGACTGTATCTGCATTGCTAATGGATGTGTCTTTTCCTCATGCATACTCTTTCTGAGTATCCACCTTCAAATTTATGAATTCCTCTCTTGTCAAATTGGGGTGGGGTTTGCAGAAGAGGTGGTGATAGTACAAATGGGAAATGGAAGTGCAGATGTGTTAAAAGCAAATAGAAAACTGTTGCATTGGAATAGGGTGGCAGTGAAGGCTCCTGTGTTTCCTACCTACAAAATAACCAGATCATTTGTGATAAAGGTAAATCCTGCCACTATGGCTTGGTGGTCTTCCCAAATAAACAATGGAGGATTTGCTTTACCCTGGCCTTGGCATATTGCAGTGGGGATGTAGATACAAGACTGATCATGAGGTGAGCTCTTAAGGTGGGGGAACAGGAGTAGAGGATGTGTATGGAGAATTTAGAAAAGAAAATATCTCCCAAGCCTCTGTCTTCAACCCCAAGAGATGATAAGTAAGGCTCATGTTGTCGCAGAGAGTCAAAGTAATGAAACCTGCATTAGGCAGTGCCTCCACTGGGTCAGCAAATTCTCAGGTTTTTCTTATAGGAGAACCCAAAGCATACATAAATTAAGAGTCAGATAAAGACAGACAGTAGGAAACAGGGAGCTAGATCTTTTGCAAATGGGAAGATGACCAAGAGATGGAGGGAGAGAGAAGAGAGTGGAGGGGAAGAGGACATAAAAAGAATTAAAATGTGTTACGTACATGTATCAACTCTCCACTATGAATGTCATCATGTATTTTAAACATATACTTATAAAAATAAATTTTTAAAAAGAATTTAAAAAGAAATGTGAGGGTTAGATATCTCATTTCAATTTTCATACCTTTAATTTGGAGGGTTATTTAATTCCCCTTTTGATTTGTTTTTGGGTTCACACATTTTGCTCCAAGTCTCAGTTGAAAATACACAATACTGTAAACAGAGTTTGTTCACTTGGGGTTTGGGAGGAAGAAAGAGGTAACAGAAAGAAACCAGAGCTTGACTGTCTTCCATTCTACCCCTTCCTGTCTGTTCCTCTCCTATAGCAGCACCCCAGGGAGTGCAGAGAAACCCCAAGGCCAGCATGGCCAACCTAGACCAAGCCCAGCTGTGTTCTCTTCAGTTGAAGGTGGTGGAAGTGATGTGCAGATATATCCCATGATCTGGGGTTTATACCAAGGCTCCCCTACTTACCGTTGGCATAGGAAAGCAACCTCTATCTTTTTAATAATACCCAATTCAGGGAATTGATGCAGTGTGCACTTGACTTGGGGAGTCCATCTCTGGAAGTCCTAGTAGGCTGATAATCTATGTCATAAGAGCAATCAGTATGGAGGCCTTGGCAGTGGTGGAACTGTTAGCATCTTAGTTCCATTTGAGATGGTTGAATGCTTTTGGAAATTATAAGTCTTATCACATAAAGTTTATTTTTAAGGGCTTAGAGGCACGGAATTTTTCTCTGTACAATTATGTCACCTAGCCACCACCTTAGAGAGCAGCAAAGAGGGACCTACTAGAGCTCACTGATTTGCGCCCTGGCACCATGAACCAGTAAAACTAAGACTAGTGACAAAGTCCCTCCCAGATTAGTGTCTTTTTTCATATCAGGTGTTACAAAGGTGAAATCTATACTTTTATTTCTTTCATACAGTTGTTTCTGTATTTTCTCAGTTACTTGCTGCCAACCTTTAAAAACATGAAGATTTCACTTAAAATTCAGATTTCTGTCTGGTAAAGAATCAGACTCTGGTGTATCAGGCAGCTTTTCCACCTTTCCACTGATGGACAGAGCTCTGTAACCTCTGCCCACTGCCTATGTGCTTACCTGTCCAGTTTCAACTCAGACCCTGCTACTCCTCCCTGACCTTGACTCAGCTTGCTTAACTATTCACTGACCACGTCGGGCATGGAGGTGTGGAGGGTTCGCCTCCAAAACTGAACATACCCAGAGACTCTGGCAATCTGCAAGCCTCTGCACATGTACTGGGGCTACTGATTCTTTACTACCATGCCTAAAGTGTCTGACGGCTCTTTCTTAGCAAAAATCAGCTCTTTCCCCAGTTCATGTTGAGAATGGCATCCCTGGCACATAACAGAAAACATCTGGTAATGAATCCATTAAGGAGGCTGCTGCTCAGGCTGTGGGTGCCCAAGGGCCTGAGCACTGGGCAGAACATGATATGTGAAGGGATCCAAAAGATTTTACCTTTTGGCTCTTTTGCTGCCAGAGCTCAGGCTTGGTCCTTAGGGCTTCCACAATGCTCCAGTGCCAGGTGCTATCCCCAGCCATCCCCAGGTGTGAAACTGGCCAGCCTTCAGGACTACCCTCCCCTGCATCCTCCACTCCTTCCTCTCCCTGAGCAGCCCTCCTGATACACACAAAGGAGAAGACAAAGATAATCTTTGGCAGATGCAAAGAGCAGCGTTTGTCCAACCCTGGGCCCTGCAACTCTGTGAACAGAACTGCACACTGTACAGAACCTTTAGAAGCCCTGTGTCTGAGGGCTCCAGGAGGTTGGGCAGGGAGGTGAGAGTGAATAAAAATGAGGAGGCCCCGCAAACTGCTTTTGCCCAAGGGCTGGTTTTAATGAGCCTGTCCCTAATGAGTTGTCCCTGCAACTAGCTTCAGGCCTAAACAGATGAGGCAGGGATTCTGCTAAATTTTTGATAGGATTTGCACTGGTTTTATGAGAAAGCAAGCAGTAGAGAGTGCAAAGTTGGGTCATGAATCTTTTAAGAGGGTGGATGGTTGTCCATCTTGTCAACCGGAACGGGAGAGACCTGGTTGCTAATAGAAACCCTGGCTTCAGCCTTCTGAACTCACCCACCAGATCAGCTAATTTGGTCAGGGTGGCTGGGTGATATTTTTCTCTTTTTTTTCCTGATTTGAGACCTGGCCTATGATCTCCAAGAAGAATTCTTCTTAAAACTCCATCAAGAAGATGATGTGAGTCATTGCCTATTCCTGACTAATGATCTTTTGTGGAACACAAGCTGTACTGGGGATTTGCACATTTCTCTGGTGGTATGCTAGGAAGGAAACTCCATCACACACTTTAATTATCGTCCTTTTTTCTTTGGGCAGCACCATTCATATCAAAATCACAAGCTTACCCTTGTGTTGGAGGAGAAAACTGACCAAGGATAAAATGCTATTCTTGATTTGTATGGAGATGTAGCTAACGTTTCTAATGTCTGTCTGTCAAATTTAGGATTGAGTGGTACAGGAGATTCCACTTACTCCCACTTAAAAAAAAAAAAAAAACTATGACTAGCAGCCAACAGATTTCTCCAGTTTGATTCATTTACCAAGAGGCAATTTTCTTGGTAGCTTAGAAGGTTACAGAAAATGCTTGATCAGCAGAGTGAACTGCTGTCCCTTTCTTCATTTCACACATTCTCTTTCACATTAATCATGTAATTGATTTAATCAGCTCAGGCATCAAGAGCTTCCAACCTCTCTTTCCCTTCTCCCTCCTTTTCTCCTTGTATGGTTCCATTTATCATGTGACTGGCTAAGATCTTTGAATTTCACCAGACATGAAATCCAGTGGCCTGGTTTGTGTAATAAGTATCTTTCTTATATATTTCTGTGGCTCTTTGAAAATTATTTTTCTGTTTTATTTAAAAAACGTTCTGAGCCCATCTATACATTTTTGTATGTACATATCGCTATTTCACAAATGTGAAAGCATTTCTTTATGTGGATTTCTTATATGAACCTCTCAAAAACTAAGAACCCTGAGGGTCAGCCAGAAGAGGCCCATTGCCCCTGTGTTTTAAGCAAGCACACTATAGTACAGAGAGACAGATTCACAGAAAACTTTGTAACTAGTTAATGATGAACATGGGGTGAAAATTTTGGATTCTAAACCTTCTATAACAGGGCCCTGATATTTTCAAATTCCTTTGTTGCCACAGGCATTCGTTTTTTCTGGGTAGAAACAAAAACAGTGTCCATTTATCTTCAAGAGAAACTTGCAGTTTGTCTAGCTGGGACTGGTGGGAATTTTCTTTGGTCACTTTAATTAGATTACGTATTGAAGTTCAACAAGACCATGCATGTGCACAGCACTTAAAGAATCACATAATTCAAAACCAACATTAGCATGGGTCCTTAGTACACATTATTATTTTGCAAGTATTTAATGTTAGGTCATATGGAAATGGCCTCTGAGAGCTCAGAATTGTAGTTGGTCTGCAATCTAATGATCCTTTCAAAGGAGAGTCCAGAAGTTTAGTTGGGATCTGCTGGCAGAATCTTTGAGTCAGAGAAGAGACATTGTATGAAACGTACGTACTCAAATATTGGTTATCAAGAGTAGAAAAAGGTCTCCAGTGAGATACCAGTAGCAACACAGAGGACAGAGTCAGAGACTTAAAGAGCTAGGGGCAGGGCAGGGACAGAAAAGGCAACTGCTATAAATAATAAAGTTGTTCTTTAAAACTTCCTCTAACCAAATCTTCCTTGCACTGGTTGGCTTTTATACTCTTAATCCTGACCTGAATATAAGGAATCTGGGGGAATATAGACACATAAAACCCATAAAAGTGCACCATGAACTCTGAGTGACCACAGATCTATAGTCAAGGCATGTCAGAGGAAGGACAGTCTCCCACTCTAACTGCTGAGCTTAACTCTGAAGATTTTTTTTGGGAGTTAGGAGAGCAAAGTTCTTGACTGCTTGGAAAAATACTGTCTTGTCAACCCAGAGTGAGGGTGCAGGATTTGAGGAATGTGCTGAGGAGACAAGGCATAGTCCTTTGTATAGGAATACCCTTATACCTGAGCAATTAAAAGAAGGTATTAGGATTACCGCCAGTATTAACATGACAACAATAAATGGTGGAAGGGAAATTGATAATAGGGTAAAAGAATGATGATGTGCTTCTTCAATGTGGATTGAACCTCTGTCTTCTTAGTCTATTAGCAATAGAGTTCCCCACTTGTTTCACTAACCTGGAGGCCCTTGGATCTTGGGTATTCCCCATGTTACCAGTTTCGTTAGAGAAAGTAAAAGCAAGGATCACAATATTTGCCCTGAATCTGCATAATTAGAAGAAGCTTTTGAGAATTAAAGAGGCTTATCATATGAACATCTTAAAATGCAATAGATGTAGCATCATGTAGACAGGTCCATAAATCAAGTGATTGCTACCAGCTGATTAGAATATAAAATGTCTCCACCCTCAAAAGCTCATCCCCCCAAACTCTTTCACAGAGCACAGAGATCACTTTCCTCTGTCCCTTAGGACTTCAAAACATAGGAAGACCTACATGATGCCACCCCCCACCCCTTGTCTTTGCACACGATCTGACTTTTCAAAATGCCCAAAGATGGACAGCCCACAAGTACTTAACCTATGACAACAAATATTTATGAAGCATCTGTCTCAGTCCTCATTCATAGAACTAGGCTAGTAAATGTTGAATAAATATTCTTAATTGACTGGTGAATATTTTCCATCTTAATTTGATTTTCTTTGTCTTTTCTTCTCTTGTATATACAGTCCCACCCCCACTGTTAGAAAGTTTCTGGTTTTGATTTCAGTCTGGCCAAACATTTGTAGTTTGGTCTTGCTAAAACCAAGTTCTATGCTACTCCATCTTGTCTGAAATCTGGGTTAACTGGTTCTTAACTTCTTGTCAGAGATTCTGTGTGAAATGACTAATTAACTCCTAAGACAGAGACAACATTGTTACTGACAAATAGGGCTTTTAGTTACCAGCAGTTCTTTTGGAAATATTTGCCTGGCTCTTGATTCTGCTTAGACTCATGTGAGTTTAGGAATTTTGGAGAAGGAAGCTTTCATATGTTTGTTTGTCATGTGAGTCTGTAAACCAGAGCATCACTTCATGCTATCTGTCCTGGGATAGGAAATTGTGTGATCCTAATTTAAAAAGCTCAAAGAATAGAACAATAAGTCAGTGTTTTTCTAGTATAAATGCACACATATTTCCAGCAAGTTCAGCTTCATTGTTGTGGGTTAAACACCCATAATTGTCTTTCACTGAGCTATATTTCGATGAGGTTGGAAGAGAAAAGGAGGTTGGGGAGAGAAGATTGATATTTATTTACTTTTGAATATATGCTAAGCAGTGACCAGACATAGTCTATAGTCATAACTTGTCTTTCCTAGTCTGCTCAGGATGTCCCTGGTCCTTCAGATGTAGCCTCATGGAGCCTAAAGTAACACCATTTTATACCAGAAACCTCACTTTTTCTGTTGGGCAATCCCATAAAGAAAATCCCAGGAACTCAAAAATTATTACCTAGTAAACAAGATCTGTCCCCTACCAGCTTAAAACTCACCTTTTTCTAACTCCCAAGCAGGGAGTAGATCTAGATTAAAAATTACTAGTACAAAGTTGGGAGTAGCCAGAAAAACAGTGCCATAAACCAAGGTCCCTGAAGTTTACGTTCCACCCGCTTCGGATGACCTGCCTGTGTTCCTGAATGATATTTTGCACTGATAACCCTGATTTTGTGAAATGGTCATGAATTTAACCCTTCACTTTGGCTCTTTTGCTCTTTTTCTCTATGACACACTGTCTCAATTGATCTAGTCTCCCAGTCCTCCATTCTTAAAAAATAAATCAAGAATTGAAATTGTCGAGTCTAAGTAAAGCTTTATACCTTTGTTCGAGATCCTAGCACTTTATAGGGAAAGTAGGAGTGAATTGTTGCTGAACTGACCTAGCTTACAGCAAATTTATCACTGTGTTCTAGGATTATTTGTATGGGAATCTCTTGAGGAGGGTTTCAGACAGCCTGATAAACATACAGTTCCCTGGACCTTTCAGAACTGCTGCATCTAGATCTCTGGGGGTAGGACGAAAGAATTTCCAGACTTAAGCACTCACCTCCCAGGATTCTGATGCACATGAAAATATGCAGGCTGCTTCTCTCAGGGCCACTGAAGAACACTTGTAGGATATGGCATTTGCTTTACTGTTAAAGGATGGAGTGTCCAAGTGTGTAAGCTTCATAAGGCACCTGCAGCAAGTTACTATAGGCACATGGCTTAGAATAATAGAAGTGTGCTCAGTCTTGGATCTAGAGCAAGAAATCTGAAGTTGAGGTGAAGGTAGGATTGTTTTCTTCTGAAGGTGGCTCTGTTCTTTGTTTCTCTGCTAGCCTCTCATGGCTCTAGGCAATCTTGGAGATTGCTGGGTTTGTAGCTACATTACTCTATCTTCTATCTTACTTTTCCATTACTCCATTACATCTTCCATCTTCCCATTACTCACTGCCTCAGTCTTCCCATGACCTTCCTCATTCTGAATGTAGGAGTCTAGCCATCAGATTTAGAGCTACCCTAATTCAGTGTGATCTAATCTTAGGTAATTATATCAGCAAATCTCCTGTTTTCAGATAATATCACATTCTGAGGTCCTATGAGGACTTGATGATTTGGGGGAATGCTCTTGAACCCAGTATATCAGATCAAGATAGAGAGTGGTTCAAAAGGCAGTGAAAAGAAATGAATTGACTGAGCACCAATTAACATGTTCCTGCCTGCTTGAACCACCAGTGGTGTATGTATGACTGTTTCATTGGATGGTGCAACTGCCCAATGGGACAGTCATGCATGTGTGGCCCAGTTGTGAACATGTTTAAGGCTCAGAGTTGACTGAAAGGACATATAGTTAGTGTTGATATATGGTCTAACACTCAAGAATGGCTTCCTCTGGCAATTTCTGGACTGCAGAAAGGGAATTGAAGACCCAGGCATGTAAGCAAGGTGTTCCCATGGCTCAAATGGAATGAACACCTGAGACACTGATAACAAGACAAAGGGAGGTGTGACTCAGTGATACAGCACATGCTCAGTATGCTTGAGGCCCTGGGCTCAGTCCTCAGCACACACGTGCACGCATGTACACACCCACCCACACACACACACACACAAACACTAATAGTAAATACAGGATTCTTTAGCCAATCTTTAGAGTTTTCATAAAATATTGGAAAAGGCTCTGAGCCAGAAAAATCTTCACCCAAATATTTAGGAAGATAATCTCCCAGGGGACATAGATATTCACAGATTTTAAAAATCGAAGTAATACTGAGATTCATCAGTTGTCCATCTTTTCGCCTGTTCAGAACTTAGAATGAGCTGACTATGTTAAGATAATGCTTGAGACTACTCTTTGGGAAAATTCCATATTCCTGGAATCAGACATGAACTCTCTCTACTTTGCTCTTACTGACAATCAGGAGTGATGATCATGGGGCTCTTCTTTTATCCCTTGACCCAGCTGCCACTGAAGCTGCCCAAGGCTTCTGACCCTCCTGCTGTTTTCTCTGTTTGGGTGAGTGTCCTTGGCCAGGCCTGGCAGGGCCGGGTCCTTCCTGGTTACTGGGCTGACTCTTCTCTGTATCTTGTGCCAGAGACCAGAATGCCAGCCACTTTTGCTGCGTGGGACATCTTTGTGTATTAACTGATGAGCCTCACGGGGGAACCCTGACCCCACACTCACGCTTCCCCTGGGCTCTTGGAATTTAGCCTTTCATTTCCAAATGAGCTGCAAGTATCCTCTCCTAGACTGAATTATGCTAACACTCAGAAATTAAATGTACCTGGCTTTAATTGAGTTGTTGGCATGCTTTCTTGTGTTCTCTTTTGAGGTGGAATCTCTAAGAATCATTCTGGGGTAGAAACATTTATTTCCCATCTCACAGAGGCAAGACCAAAAATGCATGGTACTCAGCTGAGACCACTGGCCAGGCCTTCCGCTCACCTCCCAATTCCCTAATCTAATCTAACTCAGTGGGGTTTGTGGGGTTCATTTAAGCAGCAGGAGCTGTGCTATAATTGTTACATGTGCCAGCAACGATTTGTACCATCTGGGTATGGGGGTGCGGGGTAGGTGGGGAGAGAGCAGAACAGAGAGAGCCTAGTACTACCACAGAGGAAGATTGTTATTCTATTACCAAAGCGATATAATTCAAGAGTGACTGCAGAGCAATTGGAAACTAAGGAATGAGAAGCAATGTAGTTATAGTAAAATGTCAAAGTATAATGAAACAGGGGAACAGCACTACTTTATGATACAGCCAAGTTACAGGCAGGTGGCAGCTGTAAATATGTATATAAATAACAATATGGATGAAATGTCAGGCCTTCCAGCTGGCTTGGTTAAAGCACTTTAGTAATATTCTATTTAGGGTAACAATGTAGCTTGACAATTTCCACAAAAAAAAAATACATCATTTGAGAATGAATCGGCCCACATTAATGTGTAGGTGATCTGAATTGTGCTAAGATCTTAGAACAACACAAAGTACTTCCTTTGTCCCAGTCTGCCTGGAGTGGCCAATAGCCTCATGTTCCATGAGGTTATATTCAGAAGTAAATGGTGTTTTTCTTGTCATAGAAAGTGTTGCTTTATTAACAATAGCGCATGCACACACATGTGTGCGCACACACACATACTATCATTGCCCCAGAAATAGGGTCTTACCTGCAGGAAGGACTGAATCAGTATCTTTATTTGTTGATGCGCAAAATGTACCAAGCACTTTCCATGGTGCTAAGGATGTAAAAGTAAGCGAAAAAGATGTATAGTATCAGACTTCCTAGATCTTATTTCAGTGGAAGAAAAAGGGTATGAATAGATAAATGACAAGAAATACATGTAAAATTTCACAGTGATGCATTCTGTGTGCCTTGATTGGGTCTACCAGGGAGGGTTTCCAAGGGAATAAAGTTGAGACCAAAAGGTAGAAAGATTAAGCAGTTAAAGAGGAATCAGAATAACATTCTGGCCCATGAGATGGAAACATGCAAAGGGTTTATGGCAGGAATAATATTGCTTTTTATGGGAGAGGCAAGAGGTAGTTGTCCCCCTGGTGAAGCCAGTGAGGTAGATAGTGGCTCAGATCTGGTTAGAGTATGGAAGTAGAGGTAGCCATACAAAGTCTTGCAGCTATAATCAGGAGTTATAGTTTTTCCCTAAGAGGAGGAATGCCTTGAAGGGTTTTAAGCAATATAGTGGTAAGGAAATATTAGGACAAACCCATAGGAGCTATTGTGTTTGTATTGCAATCAGCCAGGAGATCCAGGAAGAGAAAAGCTGCTTTGCACAACAGGCATTGCATGTAGCTTCATAAACATATTCTGAGCATCCACTTTATGTTAGCACTGCTTGAGCCAGTGAGAGTGTAGACGTGCAAGAGTGTACTCTTGCCCTTGAGAATACATAGGATGAGGATGGGGAAGTCATGCTAAGTAATGATGGAACTGCTGAACACTCTGAAGAAATTGCAGAACGCAGGGGAGTGAGTAACTTGAGCCTTAGGGACTGCTTTGACAGAGTGGATATCTTTTGAACAGTCTTTGAAGAAGTGTAGAATTGTCCTGGCAAGGAAGTGTTGGGGGAAGGGCTAGTGTCATGGCAGAGTTGAAGAAATCTCCCATTAAAGGGAGATAATGAAGACCCTGGGACAATAGACAGAACACTGGTAATGTGGGTAAGAGTGGACATCCCTGCTCAGTATCTTGCTAGAGTCTCCTGACCTCTAACATATCCATGAAAGATAGTTTCCCCAGCTGTTAAGTAAAACTCATGTTTTCCCTTGCCCTTTTCCCCCTTTCCCAGTCATATGTATACTTCAGGTTATTGTAAATGATCAAGCCAGGTTTATAAATCACAGAATTCCAATCATATGGGAAAGTGTGCATTGGAACTACCTTTGGATTGTACTTTCTGCCTTGGTGCATGAAGAAAAGCTACACAGACATGTCTGATGTCACCAGGTTGGATCGAACAATCAGCAAGATGAAATAACAGTCAAAGCTGGCAGGGCAATAGCAAACACTAAGTGAAATTTGAGAGGGGACATGATGGAGAAGAGGTTTCTGCCTAAATCCAGCATCATTTTTACCAGGAACACATGAGTAGCTGTTCTGTTTTCTGTCTGTTGTGAACTTCCCCGACCTTTTGAGCCTCAGGACAAGGATGGGTCAGGACAGCTATGTAGGAACAACCGCATTGTAGAGCAGTTTTCAGCGTCCCTTACCCACACTGTCTGTATGCAGAGAACACTTGGCCAGCCCCTTATCCAGAGTAAAGCCCATCTTGCAGGCTTCATTCATTCACTCATCCACCATGGGAGTCTGTGTCAGGTCCAGTGCTGGGCACAAATGGCTTTATAATTAAGAAGACATTGTACCTTCTGAGCCCTTTGACTTGCAGTGGTAGCAGGAGCTGATAAATTTTGATTATTGCTTTTGTGTTCTGTGGCTCTCAGTAGTTCATTCTCTTCATAGTCAGATACTTAACATTTCAACTGATTCCATCTTCTTTAGCTCCTTGGAGGGAGAGAGAGACCGAGAGAGAGACAGAGAGAGAGAGGGAATCCAGAGTTGTTTTCTGAGGAAGGATTGAACAGACCCCAGAGCTGTTTATAACAAAATATTAGATATTTACGTGGATATGTCCATTTTATTAGGCTTATATAAGAAATTTTACATTTTAATCAATGATAATCACTAACACTAACATTATTGAGATGGTAGTGGACCAGTGTAGAGTCTAAAACTCATTCTCTCCCTTTGTTCTTCTGATCACCCTATTAGGTAAACACTATTAACTTCTACTTTTTGGAAATGTCAAGTTGAATTCTTTTTATTAAGGACACAGGGCCCAAAGCTTTGAAAGGTCCTACAGGTGGTCCAATGCTATATGTGGAATTCTTGTATTTTTTTAAGAAGGTGTCCAGTATTTTACTTTCATGTCAACCCTGGAAATTATATAGCCAGTTCTGAATAAGAGGCCTAAGCCAGGGTCACCAGAGAGTCAGTCTAACCACAAAATCTGCTCCTTATATGTGACAGTTCCCCTATGCTAGGGATCCCCTTCCACTTCCATGTGAAAGAGCACCTGGCTTTTATTAGAAATGCAGAAGACACCTGTATCAATCCGTAAGCTGTGGGTAGTTTCTCATGGTGAAGTAACTCACCTTTTGATGTATAGCCACTCAAGTATATCCACTGTGTTGATATATCACTTGTTTTATGGTGCTAGATTAATTCCAAAGTAAACACCAAGTACTCAGCTGAAAAGCTGTAAACAAGAGACTTGATGTGCATCTCCGACTCCTAGCACCATTTACCAAGGTCCCAGGTCCCTCTCTATATCATCCTGTTTGGTGTAATGATATTTTTGTATAACCAGCTCTGCTCGGTCATTTTCAAATTGAATTTTAAAAGTTTGTGCATCTCCCTGTTCCTCTGGCTACCCTCTCCTGCCTTGTGTTCACTTAGGGAAGCTCATATACTTGAGTATGTGGCACCCATGGGACCACCTCATGGCTGTGCAGATGTGTGTAGATGTCTGCTGTGCATCTTCTGTTCAAGTCGGAGCCATTGTGCAAGGCCTGGCAGTCTATGGGCAGGAGAGGGTGTGTGCATCATCTCAACATTCCTACACGGGTGCACACCTGTGAGCACTGACCCTGGACTTCTAGGACATCAAGCAGCAGACTGTGGTGTCATTGAATAGCAGGTGCTGGCTACGGGTCTGTGTCCTGGGCTCTGGGTCTCCTGACAATGGTGACCTACTTTTACATTCCATTCTGACAGTTTTTACATAGATTTTGTTCATCAGTCTCATTTTAAATAATTGCAAACCCCATACACTCATGCATATCTCACGCACTCTTCATCTTGTGTTCCTCCCTCCTGTTTAATTAAATGGAGAGCTGGTTGCATTTCCTCATGCTGTGACCTCAGGGATGTCCCCAGAGCATTCTGAGCCTCTGTATCTTCCTCTTCATCCTGCCTTTGATTGTGGATATTTTTGTGAAGCATTTTCAATTGTAAGGAACAGATTCCATTGTCTGGTTCAAGGAACTGGTTTGTTGCCCTCAAACTTTTGGCATGACAGGGCTCTTCCCAGTCCTCTCAGGGACCTGTGAGAACTCATCTGTTTTTTTTGTTTACAGTTGGCACAGGAGGGGAGGCATTTTACAAGCATGTGACCTCACACCAAGCAGCATATGATCATTTTTAAAAGCCAGTTGTAAAGATCAATATCTGTCCTGTGACTCAGTGTGCCTGGGAGCCTCATCATTCCTTCCCTCAACCTTCTCAGCTTTAGCTAGGTAAACTCTCCTAGGCCCTTTCACAGTCATGAACTTTCTGCCACAGGACATTTGCACTTGCTGTTTTCAGCAGCAGTACAATCCCCACACTAACCCTACTTCTCGTCTGGAGGATCCTATGTCCAATCTTGTTCAGCACAGACATAAGCTCTCTCAGGATTTACCCCCTGACTAATACTTCAAACAAGAGCCAGACATCCTGTTCCAGAATGTAACTAACTTTGTACTTTTCTTCATTGTTTGTGCCACATGACTCTTCTGCCAGATCACATCTCTCACCATGACAGGGACTGTATCATTAGAGCCTCATTTTTTCTCGGGGCTTGCAAAGGACCAACTTCTCTTGGTCACACGAAAGTAGGAGTCATCTGGTCCTGTTGCTCACTACCTTCCCTGTGGGGCTGCATGGCCCTGAAACAGTCTGCTCTGTGCCCAGCAGCTACCTTCCCTGCAGTGTCCTGGAACATGGATTCCTCAGATCTCCATCTCTGTTCATCTCTGCTTGAGGGTGACGGAGAGTATCTCATGCTCAGGCTTTCAAGAGATGGAAAATACACCGTGCTTCCATCTGCTATTTTTTACAATTTTATTTTAATGTTTCTTTTTCCCCTGTGACTGTTAAGGGACATTGTGAAAATCCACCCTTGTCATGGCCTTCCCATTTTTCACTGGCTCTTTTGTTATTCCTTGAACATAACAGAAATGCCCTCTCATTAGTGTCTTTAGCCACTGCATCCTCTACCTAGAATGTACTTTCCCCACTTTCTCACCTGGTTCCCTCTCTCCACATCATACATAACTTTTTGGACGGGAAGTTCTGGACCCCTGCATTAAAATCATACCTCCACTCCCACACATCTAGTTTGCCTTTCCTGCCTGAAGTTTTGCCATATCATTTTTGTTAAATGATTAAACCATGGATGAATGGGTGAACAGATGGGTGGATGAACTGATGAATGAGTGGTTTGGTGAATGGATAGATGAGTAGATGAATGAATGGACACATGGACTGTTGGATGGTTGGATGGATGGATGGATAAAAGGGTGAATTTGGCCTTGAGTTTTACTATCAATAGTAATATTGTCTTTCTAGACCTTGATTTTGAGATGGACACCAATAAATAATATTTTGAAACAAATCTTCTGGAGAAAGTCTACAAATCCTTTTATTTCTCTTGGTATGGGCAATCACTTTGCATTTGCCATTTTGTGCAGAAAAATGGTTCTGTTCTTTCTTTCTTCGCTGGAAAATTGAACATTATGGTCGAAGTAAAAATTTTCAAAAGCTTGTTGGGGTAGAAAACTAAGCTACAAATCACAACACATTTCATGTGGCCAGATTAAAGCTCTGCATCTCGTGTGTTGAACGATTTCAAATTTTTGCTGTTAATTGGAAAAGTTATTGATATGGCACCTGTTCAGCTTAGATTTGGGGGGACATTTCTAGTTTCAAATAGCCTACTGTGTTGAGTCTATAAATCATAGAAATGACCTAGAAATTGCAACATTTTGGCATTTCAAATTATTGCTTGCACCTGGAAACAGCATCAGAATATCTTCCCCAAATGCATTTTGGTTTGGAGACTAGGATGAGCATAGTTTTGAGACTTAACTTTTATTTTAATCTTATTTTAAACTCTTATAGGCCATAATGCGCACACAGTTGCTTTTAGATTTACTAATCCACTGAATGACTTTGGTACTCTACTGACAACTTATTGAAGGCAGAAATCATGTTTACATAGTTTATTGCTTAAAAATTTTAGCACCAAGCAATTGAATACTGAGGTAAAAGTGGTTTAAACAAGAGGGGCATGTGTGATCTCCCTTAAGAATAATTCAGGTGGCAAGGCATTTCTAGGGGGTTGGCTTGTTCAGATAATTTAGTTCAAAATTATCATTAAGGTTTCAGATTTTTTTCTGTATTTCTGCTATGTCATTCTCACTGTTTTTGTCCTCTTGGCTAGCCTTCTTCCTGGTCGTAAGACAGCTGCCATTTCTCCAGTCATCATATAAAATAGCAACACTCAGAAAAGGAACGGTAACGCCTCACTTTGATTTGCCTTCTTAGGGAGAAAAAAAAAAGCCTTAGAAGTCTTAATCATCTAACAAACAAAATGAGATCCCATGACTACCTTAGAGTGGTGATTCTTAAACTTGTCTGTGCTTCAGAATCGTCTAGATGTTTGTCAAAGCACAGAAATCTGGACTCTATCTACTCCCATAGTTTCTGATTCTGTAGGACCTAGATGAGTGTGAGATTCTGCCTGTTTTACAAGTTCCCCACTGATACTGACATAGTTATCTCAGAACCATATTGTGAGATCCATAAACAGAAAGTAAAGATTCACCACCTTGGCATTGGCAAGATAATCAACTCCTTTGAAGGGCACAGAACTAAAAAGGTGAGTAAAATATGTAGATTTCTACCAGTCAGATAATTACTTCTTGTTTAGTTAGCCAACAATGGCCCACACCAGTGGCATCCTGGAGCAGTAACACTGCATTTCATGTAACTGATCAGTTGACTGAAGATGACCTTGGATTTGGAACCAACTTACATCTGCTGTCCTCGAGGACTTTTGCACTCAGCACGCTACTTCTGTTTGTCATATTTCTATTTAGTTTTTTTATAGTTGTTGTTTCCCCATTTCTGAGAGCCATAGTTTGATTTGAACTCATGATAGCCCTGTTCTTTGGTTGCACAGATATTCTCATAGGCTGGCATGTTGGCATTAGTTAGAACCTAAAGCCTTTTGTCTTGGGTCCCACTAGCTGTCGAGATCAGGAACACAGCATCCCATAGCTTCTGCATGAGCTCCATGATCACTTAGCTTCCCCTCCCGCATTAGAATACCCCCCACTTCCTGTGTGCTATGCTCCTTACATTTTCCAGTCTGCTATCAAGGAGCATTAAAGGAGGAAACGAGACTATTTTTCACTCTTCCAAGCCCAAGTGAGCCTTGGGCAAAGTGGGACTGTGGAAATCTTCTCTCAGGGTCTCTTCTTGGTGTTTGGCCTGAAATGTGTGAGGTGGCCACGCATCTGAGGTCATGAAAGACTCCTGCAACCTTGGGAGGGGAGGGACTGGTCACAGTTGAGTTTTCTGTGTTTCGGACTGTATTAGTGGCTCTGGTTCTGGCTGCTATGGGAAGTCACTGTGAATTTACCTGACTAGAAAGGTGCTTATTTATGAACTGAAAGTTCTGTTTGTTAGAAGTCGAAGCTTAGCAAGGCTTAACAGGGTTCTCTGGCTAGAGACTCATAAGGTTTCAGTGAAGAAGTAAGTAGAGTGCCATTTTTTTCTAGAATCTCTGCCTAGGAAAGCATTTTGTGACTTGCTCAGCTTGTTCTAATATAGGTACTAGCAGATGTGAGATGAGTTCCACATTTCCTGACTGATGGTCAGCTAGGAGATGCCTTTGGAGGATGCCTGTGTGCCCTCTGCTCTCCACAGGACCCACCTTCCTCCCACTGCAGTTGGTCATGTCCCTTGGTGCCTTCCATCTCTCAGCCTTTCCCTCTGAACATCTGTCTGATGACAACTGCAGAAAGTTATGTACTTTGATGGACTTTGATGATTTGGTTGGGCCACCAAGGTGAAGCAGAATAGTCTCCTGTCCCAAGATTCATGACCTTAATTACACCTGTGAAATTCCTGCCTTAATAATTGTGGACTGCTGTAACAAAATACCAGAGACTATGCATTAGAAACAACAGTAATGTACTTCTTACATTTCTGGAAGCTGGGAATTCCAAGATTCAGTATTTCACCAGAGCCCATTTTCTGGCTTATAGATAGTGCTTTATTGCTGTGTCCTTGTATGGTTTAAACTCTCTGGGGTGTCTTTTATAAAGGAACTAATCCCAATTATGAAAGCCTTCATCCTCATGGCCTCATTACCTTACAAAAACCCCACCTCCTCACGCCATGACGGGGCTTGGGAGTTAATATCTCTGCACCTAAATGTTGGAGAAGATGTACATATTTAAACCGTTCCCTTTTGCCATATACAGGGACATATTGACAGATTCCAGAGCTTAGGGAATAGACAAACACAGTGTTGTTGTACCCTGACTCTGCTTTCTAAAGGAAGGTGCAGAGGCTCAGAAAACAATAGCTCCAAACAAGGCATGAACCAGTGAAAGATGCAGCCACTTCTAAAACATAATGAACTAAGAAGACTTTGAAAGTCACAGTGTCAGAATTTCTTTTGGAATGATCAAGGGCAATTTCCCCGTGTCGGCAATCTTAACTCTTTCAGGTGTATCAGTGAGCAGGGAATGCCAAAACCATCATTAAGACTGGTACTTCATGTCTTCTTCTGTTACATGAGGTACTATCTATAATGCCTCCCCCTCCCATTATCTTTTCTTCTATCCCTTGGGATTGCCTCTGGCCAGACATTGTAAGGACCTACCCACCTCAGCCTTTCAATTTCTTGAGAATTCCAAACTCTTTCCTGTTTCAGGCCCTTTGCATATTTTGTCCTTTCAGCTTGGCATCCTTCTTTTGACCCTCTTTACAACATAGCTCAATCTTTTCAGCTAACTCAGCTGACACATTTTATCCACAGAGAACCGTTCTCTGCCAATCCTAATGACTCTATAAACTCATTGCACCTTATAATAATTTGTTTTTGCCTGTCTTCTTGACTCAGGAGGGACTCTGTGTTCATCTATAAGCTCCGTGAAGGCAGGGACTTCCTGTCTCATTTTTTCTTTCATCTTCAATACCTGTTCTGAGATCAGGCATATCGTAATCTTGGTAGATGTTTTTGGAAGGACTTATGAATAACACCATCATCCTGAATTTGCTCTAAGAAAGCTTCTTCATAACTCAACCCATATTCCGCCCCTGACTTTATGAGAATCAGTATCAGGGTATGTGAGTCAGCTCAGGAAAATAAGGCAGTCATAATAGTGGTGGAATAGTCTACTTGGCTTTATGAAGCCAGTCCATCCATATCGCAGATTCTCGGTTTGTGCCCTGGAGAATCACCTGTTTCTGAGTCAATGGAGGCACTTACTCAGTGCAAATTTTCAGCCTAGGGTCCTAGGCTGGTGAATCAGAGTCACTGATGCAGAGCCCCAAGGATGGAAATTGCCAGTGGGTAACCAAGGTAGTTCTTATTGAGTTGGAAGTGTTAGGATATCTGAAATAGTATGTTTAGTATAAACTGCTATCTGTTCATGAGAGCATTTTCTTGCCTAACAAAAGCATCCAAAAACTATTTAGAAGGATGACAGGTTGGATAACTGAAAGCAGGTATCTCTTTAATACATCTCATTGTTCCAGCTTTAAGTAGAAAATGTATCTGTTCAGTTTTCCCATCTCACACTTAGGTTGGAGTCTACCTGCTAGGTCTTTTCCAGACTAAGGTAGCCCCTGGGCTCAGTCTATGCAATGGGAGGCCTGCTGTAATTAATAGTGAACACAGGAACAGCAGTTGGTTTCAACTTCCAAGAAGCTAATGCAATGATAATTTGCATCTAATAAAAATAGGGTTTATAGAACAAGAATCCTAACTGCTGCTCTGCATTATCAGGTATGGAGATAATGCCACTGTTTTTAATGGTTTACCCAACCTCTACTATCTCATGATAACAAAGGTAAAATTAAGTGAGTGCTTGTTTTGTGCCAAGCTAACCTGTATAACTGTATTATTTAATTCATACCACAGCCCTATAAGGCAGGTATTGATGTTTCTATTTTACATATTAGAAAAGAGAACTTTAATTTAAGGAAGTTAACCTAGATCATAATGTGGTAGTGCCATGTATGGGTGGGGCAGATGTGAAGTTTGCTTAACTGCAGGCTGTCCTGCTCTTGTCTAACCCTACCAAGAGTCTAGGAGCCGGCTTAATGGAGGAATATTTCTGCTTTGGAGCCTAACTCTGCATTTCACAGTGTATCCTTAGAAGTCATTTTACCTTCTGAATCTTGGATTTTACATCTGTGCAGTGGCATTATGGTTTGGATCTAAAATGTCCCTCAAAAAAAATGTCCCTCCAACATCTCATGTGTTCAGAGGTGGGACTTTGGGGATGTGATATATAGGGATGTTGTACTTACAGTGAATTAATCCACTGAGGACCTCATAGCAGCAATGGGAAAGCAACTAAAACAAAGTGATAACTGGGATTCTCTGCTGCATGAGTGTTTTGTTTGTTTGTTTGTTTTGGTCTTTTTGAGACAGGGTTTCACTCCATAGTTCAACCAGACATTGAATTCACTTTGCAACCCCAGCTGGCCACAATCTCACAGAGATCCTCCTGCCTCAGCTTCCCAAGTGGTGGAATTATGGGCATGTGCCAACACAACTGGCCTGCATGAGCAATTATATAATGGGGTTTGAGCCTACATGTAACACATGAGCAAAGGTGGTCAACTGTCTGGTAGTCTAAGCTGATCATGCAATGCACAGCACAATAAGCTAGGGACATTTCACTTCCAGAAGAAAGTTAACTACTTAGACCATTCTACCAAGGCAGTAGAATGATGAAAAATCAGGTTTACAGAAGACAGGTTGAGGAAACTGAGACTCTTGGGCTGCAGAAGGGGTTTACTCAATCCACACAAATTTACAAAGCAATCACCATGATTCAGACCTGGAGTGAGGAACTTGGAAACCAGAAATAAACGAAACAGATATGTCCCTTGCCTCTGTGTGTGATATATATACTTTCAGTGCAGTTAGTAACCAATGCCTATAAATATGTATATGATTTTAAATTAAGATATGAAGAATATGTAACAGACTTGTCTGACAGAGGCAGCAGACAGAGTATCTTGTAGAGAGAAATCAGGTTTCTAAGGTCCCTAGGGATGAAATAAAATCTGGCTCAAGTACAGTGACTTGTTTCTTAAAGCTCATGAACAAGAAGAATTTTCTGATGATTCCTGTGATCTGCTGGGCTACCACACAGTATGGAGCCGATACCAAGGATGATAACTTCCAGGCGTGGCTGTGTCTTAGTTACATTCTCATCACTGAGAGAGGCACCCTACCTGACATCTGCAATTTAAAGGGAAAAAGATTTATTTTGATTCACAGTTTGTAGATTCCATTGTTGGCTGGCTCCAAGGCAGGGTGGCATGACAGAGATGCATGGCAGAGAATTGCTCATGGCATGGCAGACAGGAAGCAAAAAGAGACCAAGGGAATGGGGGAAGATGAAACCTTCCAGGCCATACCCCCAGTCACCCACCTCCTTTGACCAGACTTCACCCCTCAGCATCCTAGTTTAGCTATCAGCTTATCAGCAGACTAATCACTAATGAGTATCACACCCCCATGGTCCAATAAACTTCCAAAACTCCCACCTATGAGTGCATGAGGCACTGTGTGGGTGTGGGTGTGTGTGGGGAGAGACCCAGATATGAATGATAACAGGCTGGTGTAAAAGGACCAGGAAAACTGAGGTCTCAGGAACTTAAAGATTTCTGTGATCAGTCCCTGACTCTGGATGTTTTATCTGTTGGTCTTCTAGAACTTTCTTACAGATGTGCAATTTGAACAAAGAAGACAATGGTATATAACCACCACAACGGTTAGGAAACCCCAAATGCCCAGAAAGGACATTCAACCCCTGGAATGTTAGAGAAGCCCATATAATATAATGGGTGAGAACATGGATTTTGGAATCAAATGAATGGTGTTTCAAATCCTACCTTATCATTTACTAGCTGTGGGATGTTGGGAAAGACAATTCAATTGTAAAAACGTGGTATGGTGATGAGAGTGACCTCGTTCGTATGCTTGAGGATTTAGTGAGATTGTGTGTCTACTGCAAAATAGAGCAATGAACTTGGGTGTGTCTGCAAGGACACTTCTTGTCTTTCCACCTTACACATGTGTGTCTCTCCCAGTCCCTCTCCATCTCTTTGGAAATCAGTGTTGCCCTGCATGACTGTAGTCTCTGGAGAACCTTCCTTTGTTTCCAGAAAGCTCCATCTATAGCCAAAGTAATGAGCCTGATCTGATTCAGTCCAAGAACTCCGGTCATTGAACTTGAGTTGGTGTGTCCATAATTTGTACATTTTAGATAACGGGTTATTGCTAAGAAGGAAAACCTTTAGCTGAATCCAATACATTCACAGCAAGTGAAGCAGGAGGAAAATGCCTAATTCTGGCTTGTTAGCTGCTGAGCTTCTGAGAACAGAATCAGCTTAACTGCTTGCAAATAAGCGAGCATCACAGAACTTGGTTGAGCTGGCAAGAAGGTAACAAGCTGTGTATGAAAACCCTGGGATTAAATCTCCTGAGCAAAATTGCCTGGTGCACAGGATCAAAAGCACCGCGAGGGGAAAGAGACAATGAGCAAGCTCCCTTCTGCCCACCCGCCTGACCTTTACCATCAGGAACACCCCAAAGAGAATATACTCTGGCATCTTATCAAGAAATAGGGCTGCGCTTTAGATTAAAATTAAAACAATAAATTCTTCTCCCCTGCATATATCCTGATTAGATTGTTGACACTGTGTCAAGCTGTTAGGGAGATAAATTCTTGCTGCTACTTGCACTTACCACACTGTGTCTTTTTGAGTCACTTGCATGTTTTTTATATGACAACTTGCAAATAGCACATTCCTTCTATCTCTCTATGGAGTTATTAACATTAATATGTGTGGAACTTTGGGATGTGAGAGCTTTTGTCTCCATGTCTGATGTATGTCCCAGCATGAGCCATTTAGGAATCTAGGGAACTTCTTTGTTGGCAAAAATGCCAATGATGCACACAAGATGTTTTAAAGTCTCCCAAAGACACATTGTTGTCAACTGTGACGAATGTTATCAGACCATCCCTGAGCAGAAACTTGAAGAATTTTCTGGTTCTTGCTCTTATTTCTTAAAGCTCATGCACAAATGCTTCTTGTTGGTAGGTCTCACTGGTTGCCAAGTTTCAACCAAATTAGGGGTTTTGGAACCACAGTCCAGCAAGGCTGAGTACTTTATATCCTGATCAACTCTATCTGGCACTTACTTCACAGAGAGTAAAGCTCATCTCCCCATCTGTCTTTTACCCCACACTCTGAACTCCTAAATATAGGTGCTGAGACTGTAAGGTGTTCACCACTATTCCCCATAATATAAAGAGAGTGCCTGGCTTATTTCAGGTGATCATCAAGTGTTTGAAATGAGTAACTGGGAGGATGGATGGGTGGATGAATGGATGCGTGGACACTTGTATGGATGGGTAGACAGATGAAGAGAGAAATGAAGATATTCAGAGGACAAGCCTAAGTGGATTCCTCAGGACCAGGATTTGATTCCACCTGTTGAATCGGTTAATATGTAATTATCAGGGTAAGGAGACTCCACCAGGTTGAACTATGTCAACCATAAAGTAAGAGTAGGACCTGGGGTGAGATGGGAAGGGTATGTATTTTTTTTTCACTTAAAAATAATTTAACTGAATGTTTTCATAAAATAAAATGAATCAATGAACATCTTCCTGGTCATGTTTTCAAGATGGATCCCATTGATCTTTCAAGTGTAAAAATAGCACATAAATAGTTAATTCACAGGATAAAGAAAGAAATAAAATGAAAATTTAAAATGTCTTTCCCAACCAGTCTCTCTGCAGATACACCCACAGTAACTATGTGTTGTATGTTTATATTCATTTTGGGGGGGAATTTTCTATCACTGGTGAGTCTTTTTGATAAGAGCCCGTCCATCCACAGAATAGAGATATCATTGTTAAACTGATCATCAATGAAGAGGGCATTTAGTTTTTGGCTTTTACTCACCGAACTGCAGTCTTTAAGAGCATTTTGTGAGATTATCAATGACATAACTATTTGAAGGAGAATTGCTGGACTACATTATTAAAAGCACTTTTTAAAATTTGATAGATACTGCTGTATGTCCCTTCTCAAAATCTGAACCAGTGTGTGTTACTATGACTCATTTTCAGTGCTGTCAGTTGTCATAAGCCACCCTGGTTAAAAGATGCAAGGTTGGAACTCACAGTCCAGTTTTCTTCTGAGAGATACTAGGGCATTTCAAGGAATAAGTCATGATATTTCCTAATTTAAAATAAATTCTAAAAGGGGGTAAAATGACTCCTGTACTCATGAGTTATGTACATTAGATCAAAAAATGGAGAATCCAGAGATGTTGAACTCAAATATGATTTGAAGTTCTGTCCATTTTCTTGCCCTCTATACATGTATTTAAAGTAGAAGAGACAGGAGAGGTTAAGACCTCCAGTCTCCTTCCTTTAAGAGTGATGTGTGATTCTCTGCTGTCTGGGAGCTCCAGGATCTGACCTGCAGCTTGGCTGTCACTAATGCTGGGAAGAAGTGTCACTGCGTTGGCATGCTCCAATTCCATGGCATTTCCTGCTTCCTCAGGTCAAATATCGGCCCCATTCAGTGTAGGCTGAAGAAACTGACAAGAGGGAGTCTGGGGCTGCATCTTTCACAGTGCACAGATGAGACCGTGCTAGGAAAATCAGTGAAAATAGTTGAGCATATATTTAACATGACTTAACTTACATGTTTAGCATTTCTCCTTCAACGCATCATGCCTGATGTTTGACATAAAAAGTTCAAAGAGCATATAACATGTTTATAATTTCTTCTTTTTCTTTGCAGTGTAAGGGGAGGCAAGTAGAGATCTAAAGGGAGACAGAATGATATAGATGTGGATGCAGATATGGAAATAGATGTGGACATAGTTAGATATGAAGATAGAAATGGATATGTACATGCACATAGATATCAATACAGAGATGGATGCATGTCATTGGTCTCCTTTAGGATATAAGTGGATAACGCTACAAAATCTCGGCATTTCTGTCTAAACTTGTGGTCCTACTTGTGGAAGGAATCTATGCAAGCTCGATAACCTTTCTATTAACAATAGTACCCTCTTGGGACTGTCACACTTGATTCTCCATGGGTTGACTCATTCAGAAGTCAGTTTTCTTCACCATTGCGTTGTAAGTCTGGAAACCGGTGTTATAAAACTTGGAAAGAAAAATCTTACATTATTTTATTACAAAATACTTTACCCTGGAATATTACTTTATGCTGTACACAATATAAGCATATCATATAGGCTTTACTGTGAAATGCCCCCTTCCTCTTCTCTTCTAGCAACTCAGCCCTTCCCTGAGGCCTCACTATTACAATTACTACGCACTTGTCTACAGATAGTCAATGTAAACATATGCATGATCACAGAAGTAGTAGCATGTGGTCACACTACATTAAAACTAAGTCCAGAGGAATGGTAAAATTGTTTCCTTAAAAATAAAAGCTACAGGGGTGTTGAGGGTATAGCTCAGTAGTAGATAGTTTGCCTAGCTTGCAGAAGGCCCTGGGCTTGATCACCTCCACTACAAATCATAAAAAAGAAATAAGTGACAGAGAAAAGAATAGTTATTCTACAAAATTTATTTGATAAAAAAAGAGTGATAAAATGAAACCCCCCAAAAGATGAAACTTCTCTTAAGTATATATTGCTTTAGTTAGAACAAGTGTAGTATAAATATCATCAGCTTAGAGGTTTGAAAAAGATACACATGAATTTAGCAATACCTTTCATTAGCTGTGTGATTTTGGCAAATGATTAACTCTGCAGAAACCACATTTATCATCTTGGATGGGGAGAAGAATGTTTTTGCTTAAGGGTTGATGCAAAAAAAAATGAATAAAAGAAGATATTTTAAGAAAATATCTGGAACATAGGAATGCTCAATGAACGTGATTTGCTTATTCTCCCCTTTGCTTTCCCATATTATGATTGAATGAGACAGCTCCTTCAGGAATAACAACACACTTTTGTGTTGTACTTGGCTGGATTTGATGCAGAGAGGGAGAGGGAGAGAGTGAAAGTGCAGGAAGGAGGGAAGGAGGGGGGAGGGAGAGAGAGGGAGAGACAAAGACAGAGAGAGACAGAGATGAAGAGACAGAGATAGAGGCGGAAGCAGAGAGAAAAAGAGAAAAATGTATAACCTACGGTTATTTTCTGCTGATTAGGATTTCCCTCCCTCTCTCCCTCTGGTATCCATATGTGAATGAGGTGTGTGGACACTCATGCTGTCTCACAGTTGCTTTCTTCCTAGATGATCCTTGTGTGAGTAAGTGACACTGATTACAGGGGATGTACCAATTGCCCCAGCACTATCCAGGGCTCAGATTTTTCTAACCCTTTTATGTCCCTTTGGAAGCTTCTATTAGCTGGCAAGTAACTGGGTTATTAGTTAGAAATCAATGTTATCTTTTCATTAAAAATAGACACTCTATCTCTCCTGCTGTACTTTTCAAATAAATGGCCCTTTCTCATCTTTTTGGATTCCCTAGTGCTCTTCAACTTCACTATGAAGCCTATTTATTCATGCCTCCCATACTTTAAAATTAGTGGTAGACAAATTTAATGAGATTTGACAGTGCCCCCAGGGACCTTGAGAACAGCCCACTATTAAGAAGTGTGGCTCTACCCCTTATTACATGTGTAACTTTGAATATGTTTTTAATACTTTAACTTTCCAATACTTAATTTACCATCTGTAAAATGGGCATGTTTTTACAAATAGACTCCTGAATATCTGGTGTAGATTGCACAAGATGACTAATATAGATTATTTAGCATTAGGTGCTAATCATCTGGCACAGTGTATCTCTATTGCTGTTAGTGCCCTTTAGTTAACCTAATCCACTTATCCACTTCCTCTCATACATTCATTCAATGCTACAGAATGCTCATGTTGTTCTGTACAGTATAAGTGAGCCACTACCATCCCCTGTGACTTTTGCATGTCCTGTGATTAGATTACAAATGATTTTCACCAGGTCTAGGTATCTGCATCAGAGAGAGGTTGTCCAGGAAGCCAAGGAGTCCTTTTTGAGCTGAGGGTTCAGAAAAGGAAGGCAGATGTCTCTGTGGTGACCTGGCTTCCCTCTACAGGGTGTGTTTCACATGGAGGCTCAGGAAGAGTCTCTGTTCCTTGCTGCTGTTTTCTGTTGACTCACAGAAATTCAAGAGGAAAATTACTCAAACAACAGGGTGGAGTATGTAGTTTCGTTTTCAGTGCAGATTTAGAGGATGCTTCTAGATGAGTTTTATATGGAGATGGGCTAAAGTCATGTTGATGGAATCAGGGCTCTTTGTTACAATCCTGGATTTGCTGCTTGCCTCCTGATTGATGCTGAAAGTTATTGAATCTACTTGGGCCTCAGTTTCCCCAAATGAAAATGGGAATTTGATAGTTTGAAGGCATTAGAGCAATTCCCAGAGCACCTGAAATACATTAATGTCTGTACACATTGGCCATGGCTCTTATAGTAACAAGACAGCATATATTGAATGGTTGGTATATCGCAGGCATTGAGTAGAGGACTGCATGTCAGAGCGGCAGCTGTGATGTAGGAACTGATAGAAGAAGTCCTAGGGTCAGAATATTGAAATTTGAATCATTACTCCGACAATCACAAGCAGTTCTCCTAATCAGTCTTCTTAGTGCTCTCTTTTCTTCAGAACCTCAGTGTATGGCTTCCTCTTTAAAAAATGGCTGACACAGGTAGATCACTTAATAATGATGGCTAGTCTTACAGTATTAAATGTCGCAACTGTGGTTCCCACAGTGCATATGAGTTGGTTTTGTGACTTTCTCTGCAGTAGTAAGGACTAGATAAATAAGGAATACTCTGAAAAGGAAGTCTTCCTCATCCGCAAGGGATAAGGATACCCAATTGTCCCCAGAAATGTCACTTTTGGGGCACATTCTATAAACTATATCAAATTAAATCCTTCACTTCATTTCCCCAGAAACACCCCTTTGAAGCATCGCTCTGTCCTCCCACAAATCTGTACCATGGAGGCAAGAGGATGTGAGCAGGATTTGGTCTCCCCATAAAATCCCTGCCAAGATGTATGAGGCTGCATATAAATTGCATTGAATTTGGCTGGCCATGGGCTAGCACTGCTTTTATGCTGAATATCAGCAAAAAGTATGAAATGGAGATTACATTTTCAATTCTGGTTTTTTTCACCAAAGCTCTGCAGAGATGCCCGCATCCCCCCCATCCATCACAGCAAAATTGCATTGGTGCGGAGTCCCGGAATCCCTGTTCCTTGCTGGGACCAGTATCCAACACTTTCTGTCAGAAAGGAGCAGTGAATATCACTCCCCTAACAGCTGGTGCCTTTATTCTTCTTCCCCAGATCTCTCCCTTTTTCACATGACTTTTTGTTCTTAAGATGTATCATACATAAGGATCACAAAACCAACCACAAAAAATGGCATTTTCGAGGATGCTAAAATTGGGATATCTGTCTCTTGGGTTGTTTGGGGCAGAAATAAGACATTGATGCAAATGTGGTTCATCCTCTGACAATGAGAAACATGCTTATTACTTCTTCTTGAGATGCATATATTCATACTAGCTATTTCAGTTCCTGTCCCCAAACAGCCCTAAATCATTGTCAGTATGTTGGCTGCAGCTTGAGTCTATGTGAAGCGTGTTTACTGGTGGTAGGGAGATGAGGTTGTGCATCTGGCTTTATATCGGCATTAGCTTCAATATTTCAACAGCCCTTTCCTGCCACATTCCTCTCTTCTCCCTCCTGCCCCCTGAATGTGATTGCCTGGCTGGCTCCCCGAAGAGAAAACGTGCTAAGTGAAATTGACAGATTCCAGTCTGGCTCCATATGGCAAGGCCTGAGTTACATGTTCCTGGGATCCCCAAGCTGCTCTCACCTTATTAAGATGGTGGTAACTACATGCAAGTCAAGTTCACTGCACTGGTTTTAATTCTTTGGGCCCTGGAGATCAGCCTTAGACTTAAAGGTGGAATTAGAGGCAGGATCATTCACTGCAAATATGACCTTTTCTTTTCCTTCCAGAAACCATGCAGTGGAGAAGAAGGTAGGTGAAAAATGGACCCAAAGGTCAGAGAAAGTCTTTGGATAATACAGAGCTGAGGTTACATGGCTTTCAAAGTCCAACAAAGACATTTAAGCATTGTGGTTGTGTTTACTGTTTTGATCTGCACTATCTGAACTTGTGGACTTCCACACATAACTGAGAGTTTGACTTTGATTTATAAGTATATAATTTGAGCTCCTCCTTCTAGCTACACTATTTGAAAGCCATAAATAAAATTAACTCTAAATCAAATAAATGCATTTTAAATGAATGAGCATTTCCAATCCAATGATCAAGAGCTGGAGTGGAACTTCATGTTTTTACAATAATAGTAATTTGTTAGAGTGCCTCTGTAGAAGAGGGTTCTTTAGTGGCTTTTCACTTTGCCCAGAATTTAAAGAATTTGGCTAACTTTATATACTATATTTTTTCTATATTCTGACCAAACTAGTTACATAGAATGGAGAACACTAAGAAAGCAGAGTCAGCTTATTTGAATAGCTGAGATGGATGGAAACAAGATGTATAGAATCCACTCCAAGTGGTCTTAAAGAGAAAGTAAAATCCAAAGAGAAAGGTCTCTTTTATAATTTTGCAGATAATAAAACCCAACAAAACAAAACAGAATAAAGCCAATCAAAACAAAGCAGTGAAATTAGTACAGAACTTCGAAGCAGGATAATAGGAAAACAACACTGACCACCATAATATATCTTGTTATCTTCACAGTAGTTGTCTATTCCATTAGGTATAGCAAAATCAAACCAAAACAAAACAGAATAAAATCAATCAGAACACTGAATAAAGCAAAACAATTAATCAGAACAAAACAAAACAGTGAGAACAATGTTGGATCTCAAAAACAAGGTAGAAGGAAATCCCCCATATTTGCTATACTGCATAGTGTCATCCTACCAACAGATGCTCAGACCGCCAGCCCCAGGCCTGCAAAGTCTACCAAATGATACAAGCATTCAGTTGCTTTTAGTACCTCAGTTACTATCAACTCAGCCTGTCCTCCGAACCAGCTGATTACAGGATGTGTGTGTGTCAGGGGGAGTTCTTGATTCTCAGCCCACATGCCAGTAGGTTCATGGGAGGCACTATCTGACCTCTCTTCCTGGGGCTGGCATAGCTTGTGTGGCTTACCAGAAAGGCTGGCTGTTTGACTTCTTGGTGGGCTCCTCCCAGTCCCAGCATGGCTGATTCTAGGGAGGCGCTGACTTCTGTCTTCTTGGGCCCCCGCATGGCTTGCCAGGACTCCTAAGGGAATGAGAAAGGGGAGAATGTTAGACCTGGAAACAGAGAAGCCGCTAGAGCTGTCCAAATGGGCAGGGTGCTGAAGTTCTGTTGCAGTGGATGAGACTTGCACTGGACAAGGAAGTTCCTTATAGGAGGTCTAAAGTTACTAATAGGACTGAAATCCCCCCACTCTGGGCAGCAGCTCATGCATATTAAAGTGATTTTTTTAGGCAAGCTAAATGGATCAAAATTACAAATGATTCAAGTCATTTCAGAAGCCGTTTTTTGACAGCATTTCAGTAACTGCCACAAATCCTGAACCTCTAAATATGGGCAGTTGAATCAATTTATCATCCTTTTAGATAGAAGTAACCCCAAACTGACTACAGCTATTTTTTAACTTACTGCCTCATCGAATTTTCTTTTTTCTTTCTTTAAATTGGTACATGTTTGCAATACATGTTTACATTCCTTGTGGGCAATTGGTGCATGTACATAATACATTTTAATTCCTTTTTTTATTCCATTTTCCTCCCCTTCTTTCCTCTTCCTTCCATCTCTTGATTGCTTTCCCCTTTTAAAAATATTTGTCTCCCTGCTTGCTATTATCTATATTTTTTGCTCTTTATTCGTAGTTTGGATTTCTCATATAAGAGAAATCATTCAACATTTAAGCATGTGTGTCTGATTTACTTCACTTAACACTATGATCTCAAAATATATTCATTTTTCTACAAATGACTCAAGTTTGTCTTTCTCTATGTCAGTGTAATAGTCCATTATCGTTGCATAGATTCATGTCCTGCTTTTAAATGAATGAATCCCCTCTAAATGCCAAAGATATCTAGGAAAGGTACCCATTCCTGGAACCAAGACCTTGGAATAGCCCCGTACTACAACTCTGTATGGGCTGACTTACTAACTCAGTGAGTAAAAGTGAAGAATATCACCAATTGTTTGGTTTCTATGATGTTTCTATAAACATTGCATTTGCCTCTTTCCATGTGCATGACCTCATTTAAACCTCAGAGCCATCATAAGAAAGTAGAAAAATTTACCCCCATTTCTAAGACACAGAAATAAAGTGATTTGTACAGCCTCACTGAGGTAGTAGTGGAAAAAACTGCCTCAATCTCAGATATCTAATTCTACAGTGTTTGCCCTTTCTTTAGGCCTACCCTACCCAGGAGCCCTTGTCTCTGTATGAAAGAGTGTAAGAGCCTTCCTCTGTATGCACAAAGGCAGGAGGTAGGCTAAGATGTGAAGAGGAAAGCAATTCTTGTGCATCTGACACCATTGGGAGGTGAGAGGAATCAGGTCTCTGCTCTTGCTCCCCCATGTCCAGCCTGGGGGGGCGGGCACACAAGCTCCAGTGTCTCTAGTGTTATGGTGGCTTCATCTCCCAGTGCGGTGAAGTTTTAACAGAGCTCTATGTGCATAGTGCTCCCAGAACTCCTTCAGTAATGCACTGGCATGGTAGGTATTTCAAGCTTAAACTTGAGGTCAGTCTCAGATCCTCTCCACCCAGTTTTCATCAACAGTGATCTTTAAATTCATGTAGAGGGTGCAGCTGCTGCAGTGACATAACTGAACCAGTCAAGCCTGATGTCATTCCCCCGGTGAGCCCATGGGTGCTCAGTGCACACCTGACTTTTGTTTGCAGGATCCATTTAAGCAATTCATTATCATGCTATTGAAGAAAGATGGAATATCTTCATTTTTTGATCATTTGTAAAAGCTGTGTGTCTTGCAAGAGCCATACAAGCTCTGTAAATTTTAGTTTTCAGAGCTTCAAATGAGGACGTTCATCTTCTCAGCCTCTGCTACACCTGGTCGTTGTGAAGCAGTGTGGGGTCACAGTTGGAGAAAGGAAGTTGGAACAGGATCATCTTTTTTTATTTATTTATTTATTTTTGTGGTGCCACAAATTGAACTCAGGACCTCGTGCTTGCCAGGCAGGCACCATGCTGCTAAGTCATATCCCCGGTCCTGGTGCAGGATAGATCTTAAACTCTGTCTTCCTTCTATGTGTTCTGTTGGCTTCAGTTTCTCTATCTGTAAACCGGCACTAGTCATACTAACCTTTTACTGTGTAGAGAAGTCAGAGATAATGACTAGAGCTGTACCTAATATGGCTCAGCAAATATTTATCCCATTTCCACAAATGACAAAGTGAATGCAGTCATACACTGGGGAAAACTAACATGATAGGAATATTAGTTCTCTGCCCTAATTATAACCAACTCTTTTCTCCCTCATCCTATGCTATTTACTTCTTGAAAGCCGCAAGCCCTGTTTCCCTCACTCCCCTTGTTGCAAACACGGAATCATTTTCAGTGGCGAATCTTTTCTTGCCTGGAGGCCTTGGTGCCGCATGAGCAGAGCAGAGAACTGAGCGTGGAGGAAAGCACAGGCTACTCTCGGCTGCTGCTGAGAATCCCTCTCTACTCCCTCTGAGGGCACAGGCATGCCTGTGAGGGCCGTGGGAAACCATTTGTGAGGAGTCATAATTAATGATCTGCTGGGTCTTGGCACTTACCAAGGAAGCAGAAAGCCACTGGGAATTGCAGCAGCCTCTTGGATACAAGTTGTCATCCCGGGGCTCATCTCTCTGACTGGAAAAAGGGGAAGCAAGTAGGAAACTCTGGGAAGAAGGAACAGAGGACTCAGGAGTCCCCATCTCCCCAACTTCCTCAGGGCCAGCACTCATTTGGTGGCACTGGAGTGATGTGGGCAAAGGAGCCTGACTCCTAACACAAAATATCTTGGGCTTAAATTCTAGCTCTGCCTTTCATGCTTTAGGACATTTTGGCATATTACTTTACTCTGAGCCTCAGTTTTGCTCTTGTGCAAAATGGGGGTATTGCCACCAACTCTGCTGGAGAGTCTAGATTTGAAATTGAACTATAAAGTGGAACATAGCGGGGACTCAGGGACTTGTGCTTGCCAGGTAGGCACTGTGTTGCTGAGCTATGACCCTGGCTAGGGTGCTTACAGGCTTGTTAATAATGCAAACCATTTTATCTTCGCTATATGTAGACCAGCAGGTAAGCAGGTTTTTCTATAGATATTTTTGTGTGTACCAATTAGTAGTAATATTAGCTATAAATTGCTGCTAAATTATCTAGATACTTTCAAAGGAATGTAAAATTTGGTGGAATATCTTGATGGTTCTGTAAAGTCATCTGGTGAGTTACTAGGAAGCTTTCACATCTGTAATTTGATCTTGCTCAATGTTACTCTGTTTTAGAAGTTTCCTGACCCCTCGAATAACTCGGGGCTGTTAAGACCCTGAAGCAAATTTGGCATAGAACAGCAGCAACTACCTCTTATGTTGAAAATTGTTTGTTGTTCCTTGTAGGAAATCTGTAAGACTGCTTTGGATATTTCAGGAGCTGACACCTGCCAATCAGTTGGTTGGTCTCTGCACATACCAAGGACTAGCAAAGGTTCTGACAGCAACACTTTTGTTGCTAGCAAAATACAACCAATTTGTATTAATCACAATAGCATTTTGTAGTATCTGTCCTGTCCTTTTGCGGAGAGAGATGCATCTTCTCAGGTATGCAGAAGGGTAGGCCAGGTGGCCATCTCATCCCATTGCCTTACAGAAGTTCAGGGATGTCAGCTATGGGCATAGTAAAGTGTGTTATGTAAGGGTTGCAGCCCCATCGTGTAGCCGAGTGAGGAAGCCCAGGCAGCTCAGGACAGCACATCTAGCTAAGGGGGATTGGTGGCTTCAGGGACAGCAGGGAAAGCTGTGGTTTTGTTCCTGATGTTCTCCTGGTATCTCTTCAGCCCTTCCTACAATTTCCCTCTAATTCATCTTTGTAAATAAAAAGCCATCTACTAGCATCGCTTGTTTCCTCTGTTTGATTATCTGATGTTCGCCTGGGGAGGTAGTTGTGGAGACAGTACCTGGCCCCTGGAACACAAATTCCAGTTCTATTTTACTAGCGATCCAGGAGGGAGAAGATGTTGTGACAGACTCCTCTTATGAGGGAGAGACTCCCTGCTGGGGGTTAGAACTCTGAGGGATGGAGGAAGGAATTTTCCTTCCTGGGTGTGTTTGCTTATGCTCTTGGATGTGCTGGTAAGCCCCTGCCTACCCATCTCTATGCAAATGAATCCTCCCACAAGCTCAGGATGTTCTGTCCCCAAATCCTGAACACCATGTATAGGAGATAGGCTTATCTGTTGCAAAAACAAGAACCAAGAGGGGAATTGCTTTTCTCTGCAACGATCTCCATGTAGACTTCATTGTGAGTTGACAAAAGGCCTTACCCTGGATGTGAGATCTGACAGTGTGCTTGCCACTGTAAGTAAATCACCCTAGGCTATCAGCCTGGAACCAGGTGCTTGGGAGGGAAGCCACCCCCATACTAAAATGTATTATCCTTGAATATACCTGCCTGAGGTAGCAGAGTTGAGTTCCCCCTACTGTGACATGGCTGTGCTGTACTTCCAGAAGCAATGCCCGGCGTTTACTGACCATCTCCTCTGAGTCTGTGGGAATGGCCTTGTGAGCTATTTTGGGTCTCTCCTGGACACCATGAGAGGCAAGAGAAATGGAGCAATAGTTCCATTAGTCATGAAGAGCACTGCCTTTAGAGTTCAGCAGAATTAACTTTGTATCTCTGCCCAGCCTTGTGAACTTAGGTTTTATCTGACTTAAGGGCTACAATTGGACTCTCAGAAGGAGGAAGCTGCTGTTAATATCAGGATAGTGAAGAAGAGATTTGTCCCCACCCATAGGCCTCAACTTACTCAAAACCACTAGAGAATGAGTTACTTTCATCTGTGAGAGAGGCAAATGATGTGTGTCGTGTTGAAATGAAAGTCTTAGATAAGTGCTCAGCATGGTCTCTTGCACCTAGTAACCCTTGGTACACGGTAAACTCTGTTCTGAAATATTAACACCCCACCCCTGCCTGTGACAATCCTACCATTGTCATCTATGAATGTACCTCCTGGATGTGCAGGCCAGGGACAAAAAAAAAGGTCATGGGCTTCCTAAGATGAATGATAATAAAGTCTTTCTTCATCGTTCTACGGGGAGAGAAGTACTGGTATTTTAAACATGAGTTTTCTGGTGTTGGGTCTAAGTCCAACATCCCAGTGAAACAAGTTACTTAGGGCCATATGGGTATATATACAGGGGGAAAAGAAATAAACAGGTCTTGAAACAGTTAAAATGCTATGCATCTTGAGAAATTACACTTGAACTGGTTTATAGTGAAAATGACACATCAAGTATTTTAAAAATTAAGTTACTGTTTACATACAATGAACTTTATCCATGTAGTGCACAGGTTAAATTTTTGGTAATTGTGTAAAATCTTTCAACCTCCAGGACAGTTTCATCATCCTCAAAAGTTTCTTTGTTTTCATCTTTAGTCTAGTCTGCTCCCATCCCTAACCCCGAGTAGTTACCAATCTCCTTTCTTTCTCTGTTGCTTTGAATTTCGTGTCATTAGAACCATACTTTGGACAGTCTATTCTGTTTGAATCCATTCAATATTTTGTTCTTTCTTACCATCGAATTGTGTTCTACAGTGGGAATATACCACAGTCTGTTTGTTCATTCATCAGTTAATGAGAATTTGTTTTTAGTGTGAGACTATTTTGAATGCTATTGAATTTGCATGTATGTCTGTATGTAGGCATATTTTTGTACTTCATGAGTAAATCCTTCTCAGTGGAATTGCTATGGGGCATGGTAAATCATTCCCATCAGCAGTACAGTGTAGGGTATTTTTAAGAAAAAACAACAACAACAACAACAAAAACCAACCAACCAAACAAACAAAAAAACTCCTCCAAAGTGTCCTTTTTGTTTTTGTCCAGGCTTGAGACTCTCTGGCCAATGTTTTGTATGATTTAATGGCTGTCTCTGGAGTCAGAAGGAGGAAATTGTTAGTATTGGGATAGTGAAGAAGAGATTTGTCCCCACCCGTAGGCAGGGCCAGACTTACTCAAAACTATTGGGGAATGAGATACCCTCTGGATTTCCACAACTGAGTTGGACTTTTGTTTTGTGTATCAAAATTTATGTGAGGCCTTAAATTTTCTAGTACTAACACATTTTAATAACTGAGCATTCATTCTACATATAGGAAGTCACATCTGCTAAAGTAGGAAGGTGTTTCCACCTGCTGTGTATGCTTTAGTTAATAAACAAAGGACATATATATTCACTGACATGTGATATTTGTTCTATAACTGTAATAACTGATTTTTCTGCAAGGGAAAGTGCACTCACAAGTGCACACTCATATGTTATTTTCCCCTCACCATGTTCAAGGAAGACCATGCTGTGACTAACGATTTGCCTGGTTACATGTTGTTACCCGTACATTTCTGGAAGACATTTCACCATCTTCTATATTTTCCTTTGTACTTTCATTTCCTTCTTGTTGAATTACAAATGGATTAACATGCTTAATAGGTTTTGCTTCAATCCAACTAGATGCTGTAACCTCCCACATGTGCTTTTCTTAGCTTTAGAAAATGACAGGGAATGAGGTGAATGAACTGAGGATGTGGCCTTTGTCTTGAGGTAAAGCTGTTTGCAGCTCCCAGATAGGAGCTCCTCCCTCCCCCAGAGAAGGACCACCACTCAAAATGATAAGGGAAGATTTTTAATAGAAGTTTACCTATGCAAGCATATGTCTAATCAACATCTAATTTTTCATTATTCTAAAAAAGTAATAGTCACATAAATATATGTATTGTCACATAAATTATATGTATAATTTCCCCTAATTCTTCCATATCTGAGTATTAAAACCCTTGCATCCTTGAATGTCATCTGTAGATCCCCTGATCAATTTGGTTTTTGAATCACAGATCCTCCATAGCAAGTTTCAGCCTGTGGGACAAATCTGGCCCAACATTTACTTTTTAAATTGTTTGATTCACACACAACCACACTCATTTATTTACATATTGTTCAAGGATGCTTTCTCACTGCAACTGTAGAGGCGAGTTGAAGCAACTCTAAAGTGTACACTTTAAAGCTGAAGGTGTTTTCTCTCTGGCTCCTTAGAGAAAGGATGGCAATCTCTGTTCTGTGGTATCACTTGATATGTTTGCAGCCTCGCTGTACTATCAAGGGATCTTTGTGAGTGTACCTTTTTATATAGAGTATTGAGTTGGCCCACTCAGTCTTAGCTCAGACCATTCACTCCACTTCTGAGTTCCATGTTAACATTAATAATTTGAGTTTAATGATAGCTCCTGCTGTAGAGGAGGATTTGGGAAATGCAGGTGAAGTTCTTGGCATGGATTGTGCCTGGCTCACAGAGGATGGACCGGGCGAGTGGCAGCCAGGCCTGATATATGGAAACTGTCATGCTCCAGGTGTGATGTCCTGCTAAGAAACAAACCATTATGGCAAAGCCCAAGGGACTGAACAGAGACACAAGCCCATTCTTCAGGAGTAAGCCAGGCAGGAGTGAAGGTGCTAGCACTGAGGCCTTTCTTTTGGCAGCTCTCTGTTCTATCACCTTGCTTTCTATCAGTGATTTCAAGACATTTGCACTTGCAGCTCCCTGTGCCTGAAATTATTTTCCCTAAGTTGCCCACAGGCCTTTCTTCTTCCTGATCACTTTGTCTCATGTAGCCACCTGTTTCACTCTCTGGCTCCATTCCCTTGTTCTCAGTCCATTTATAGGTCACTGTATTTTATGTCTATGTGTTTATATGTCAGTTTCTTGTCTCCTACAGGAGGAGGCACTCCCATGCAGTTGAGGGATTTATCTTGCTGTATGCTCAGCACAGAGGACTTTGCTTGGCATGAAATAGTGGAACAATAAATATTGGTCGAATAAGTGAATTGAATGATTCAACAACCATTTCTTTCAATGCTTTATAATTCTCACTGCTCATCTCTGTCTCCCTCACCTTTTCCCATGCACTAAGGTAAACAATGCACAACAATCCCTCTCTTTTGTTCACATGTGTGAAAACACACACCTAAACCAAATACCATGCATACAGGCACTCCCAGCCCATCCACAAAGACATCTTCTCCTGAGCAATCTGGACACAGTTTTTCAAAGTATCTTCTCATTTAGCACTCCAAGAACCCAACAGTCTCTTCAGTAAGATCCAGGATATCGGAGAGGCCCCAGGTGGGGTGGGGGGAAGCCACAACTTAATGAAGGCCATTTAACAGTCAATCTCAATTCCACAGAAAAGCAAATCTTTATTGCCAGCATCCGATAATTTCTGTTCAGGGATTCCCACCCTTGGAATGGTTTTCTTTTTTCAGGGCCTCCTTTCTAATTAACTCTGGAGCCCAGATTACAAGAAGCCAGGCTTGTGAGTGGAGGGGGTAGTCTGTGCAAGCAAGCACTGGAGGTGATGTTTAATTAAAGAGAAGCTGTTAGAGGGGAGAGACCTGAGCAAGCTGTAGCACTAATCCTCTTGCCTCACTGCCGTGTCCCCACGTGATTGTGATTGATGAGCTGGTCCTCCTTACATCTTCATCTGCAGTGTGCTGAGTCCCTGCAG
>RJWT010002004.1:0-43590 GCA_004365215.1 Cuniculus paca | reverse complement strand
GTCCTTTTCCTATATCTACAACTTAAAGGAAAGTTAATTAGGACTCACTAGTTTTAGAGGTTTCATAGTCAGTCATAGTCAGCCAACTTCAAGGCAGAAATGGCACGGTGGAAGGGCCTACTGTGGAGGAAAGCTGCTCGACATGGAGACCAAGAAGCAGAGATGGAAGGGAGGAGCTGATGAGGGAGATGCACCCTTATAGTCCTGTACCCAGTGACAGCCTCTTCTAACTAGGCCCACCTTCCTAATGTCACAATCAGCTATGGTACTCCTATGGCCCATCACCTTCCAAAAAAGCCCCATGTCTGAGCACAGGAGAGGTTTGGTGATCATTTTAAATTTCACCCATAACATTGTACCTCTGACCTTGAAAGATTCATGCATATCTTTTTTTAGAAAATGCATTTAGTCCATTTCTACCTGATGCCAAAGTCTTTAGAAGTTCCAGCATTTTGCAGAAGTCCAAAGTCTCCCAAGTTTCAAGGCAAACTCTTAGCTGTCAACACCTGTAAAATATAAAGGAAAGAAACACTGCTTGGCATAGTTTTGGTACAGAGTAAACACTGCCATTCCAAAAGAGAAGAAAGGGGCATAGAAGGAATGAGGCCAGAGCAAAACCAAAATCAGTAGGGGAACATTAAGCCTTGCAGCTCCAATGCTAGCAAGCTGGGCAAGTTGTGCCATGATGTGAATTCCAAGAAGCTTGTTCAGCACCCATCCCTGTGGCATTGCCAGTTATAGCTCTCTCTCTTGGGATGGCTTTGCTTAGTGCCTATGACTTTCCACAGATGTGCCATGTTCCTGGCTTTCCCAGCTTCCTATGGTCTCTACTTTTTGCTTCATTCGCAGGAGGCAAGTGCATTTCTGACTCAGAGGTACACTGCCTGGTCTGGTGGAAGCGTCCCTGACCTCGCAACTCTTGCATTCTACATGCATGTAAAACCACTACCAGGTGCAGGACACAAAGGTCTGCCACCAGTTCAAGCAGTAGCCGAGTTCCCTTGGATCACGGCTTCAGACCCCTTTGAGTACCTGGATGACTGAGCACCGAGAAAGGAATTCTGGGGAGCCTATTATTTAGGCAACACTCTCCAGGAGAGTGCCTTGTGACTTTCTTCTCAAAGTGAAATCTTTGAAATGAGTTTACCTCTACCCCTTTCCCACCACACCCCCACACCAGTGAAGGGTAGGGTCTTGTTTATTCCTGATATGCCTTCAAGGCATTTTTCCTATTGCTCTGATGCAAAGCACTTGACTTCTTTATGTTAATTATTTTAACAACCATGCTGTCATTTGTTCCAGTTCTATAGGCACTTCTCTTTAGAAAAACTGCACCTTTAAATGGACTTTTTGCTTCTGATTCTCATAGTTAATATGGCCAAAGCCACAAGCAGTACTCATTCCATTGCCCAAATGTTAGGCTACCTTGACATTTTCTCCATCAGGTCAGTTAGTCTGCTGCCCTTAGTCACTTAACAGATTTCCCAGAGTATCACTCAGGCAGAGTATTTGTTTATGTACTGACTGTCCCAAGGGTCATGCAAGCAGGTGTCATTTCAACCAGTGAATTCTTGTATTGAATAAATTTGATAAAATTGTCATTTTTGTATTTCCTGATGTATTATCCTACAAAAATTAGTAAAGATTATGCAATTTTTGGTCATCCTGTATTTAAATAATTGGACTGGTGTATTAGTCGGTGCTTACTAGAGTAAGATGTAGAAGAGTACAAGACATCTATCTGCATGCTGGAGACCCATGGCAATGTCCTATCAGAGTCCATATTGAGAGGCCGAAGGAACTGTGATAGGAGACCAAAGGATCTGTACCAGGAAGGCCCAAGGGCCAGTGCTTGAAACTGAAGTATCTGTGCAAAAAGGCTGAAGGATCTGAGCGAAAAGGCTGAGGGATCTGCACTGGAAGCCGGGAGACACTGCCCACAATGAAGATGAGGATTGAAGCTCCTACAAAGAAACCAGACAGCCAAAGCCCCTTTGAAGACAAACCACTGAAACTCTTGTGAAGAAAAGCAGCTGCAAGGAAGCTCGTCCAAGGAAGATCAGCTGAAATCCTTCCCTCCCATCTTTCTTTATACAGCTTTGACAAGCCTCCTCAAGTGGGTCTTCCACACACAGAACAATGCGAACTCAATTCAGCTGGGCCTTCTCCTCTCAAATTGACAATTAGTCAATTAATCACCACAAATGTTAAGTGGTTAATTTCAGTCTCTCTGAATGAAGTCTCAGGACATGAACAAAAATGTAGACAAATTTTCTGCCACAGCCTAATACATGTGGCCAGGAATGCACCTGCCAATGGAGTCCTTGCTTTCAGCTGAAACCTCTGAACCTGTCCTTCCGTCTGTGTCTCTGTCAGCAGTCCAGTTTTCTGAGCTCTGACCAGAATCTCCCATCATGCTTGGCTAACAGCATCCTCGAGCTTCTTTAATCTACATCTCCAAATCTTTCTAAATGTTTTCTGTGAGCCAGTTCCAAAGTCTTCTAAACCACCTGGTCAGGTAGTCCCAGCAATGACCCCACTCTAGGTACTGAAATTTGTCTTTGTCATTTTCGTTACTGAGACACAATACCTGACACAGACAACTTAATGAAGAGGTGCATTTTGGCTCACTGTTTTTAATGGATTCATTCCATAGTCAGCTGGCTCCAAGGCAGAAATAACGTACTGGGAGGACCTATCATGGAGGTAAGCTGCTCACATCATGGACACCAGGAAGCAAAGCGAGAAAGAAGGAGTAAAGGAGATGGGTATACCCTTTTAGGTCGTGTCCCCTGACTCTTCTGATCAGTCTTACCTCCTAATATCACAACCCGATACAGTCCTTCTATGGTCCAATTACTTAGCAAAAACCCTGCCTCTGGGCATTATGAGAGTTTTGGGAGTCATTCTTGATTCAAAACATGACAATATCCATCTGCCCACTATCCTTTTAACCACTTACCAGTCCAGTTATTCAAATACAGATACAGACTGCCTGAACAATGCTTGGGGTAAACTGTTAAGTGTTGTTAATATAAACAACAAATGGTTAATATAAACAGCAAGTCTATATTTAATTGTAAATGGGCTATGAGCTGAGAAGTGTTATTATTGGTGCAGATTCAGCAGTTAACAGAATAGGAGACTGGAATTGTCACAAGTACGGTAATAGCACACTGACACCAAGACTGCTTAATCAATATCTCAAGAGAGTAGTAAACCTACAATTTGATTAATACAGAATTATCTATAATAAATAACTAGAGTATGAAACAGTAATTTGCTAACAGATTGAAATTAATATGTGCTATTAATTGCATAAATAATAAAAATAGCAAAAGAAATAGCTCATGTTTACTAAGGTGTTACTAAGTGCCAAGCATGTGATGAATAGTTTACTGAGATCATGTTGGTTCTCATAGCAGCCTATGAAACAGATATGATTTTGGTTATAATTTACCTATGGAAAAATATGGTTTCAAAAATTTTCAAACTATATGTTATATAGTTTGCTAAAGTTCACACATCAATACATATATTGTGGAAGTGAATTGTTAAGGAGAGCCGTGACTTTTATTTCACATGGAGAATTTTGAAATAAAAGCTATATAATGTTCTGTTATTCTTAAGTACTCCAGTGTCTACTTCCTAAAACAAGGACTAAAATTTTTTTGAGTACCAATGTCAAAATCTGGAAATCAACATCAATACAATGATAATTAACTTATAGACCTTACTGAGGTTTTAACAGCTGTCTCCAGAATATCCTATCTGGCAAAGTTCTACCTTCTGTGTGACATTTCTCAGTACCGACCTCTTCCTGAATCTCAAAAGAAAACAGTTTCAGTAAAATGTTTATTGGAAATGGTAGAGCAAATGTAAAAGGTTAATAACATCTGGAGAATCTAGGCAAAAATATATATAAATTCCTTGTACTATTGTGCAAGTTTACTATAAATCTGAAATTACTCCAAATAAAAAGTTTTTTAAAATAAAAACTAATACCAGAACCTCACTCTCAGTAATCATTATTCAATTGGCCAGTGATGTAGGCATTTTTTTCTTTTTTTAATTTTAAAAACAAAAAACAAAACATAGAAATGATACAGAATTTCAAAAAAAACTAGGAAATTAACACTAGTTAATATATTGCATATTGTTATCTTAGAAATAGTTGTTCAGTTTACAAGATTTAGGCATGAAAAAAATCATCAATCAATGAGAGGACAAACTGTTCTTTTTGATGAGCTTACAGAGATTAGTAGTATAGCTCTTTATCTTGTATATATATACATACACACATACATATATACATATAATCTTTTCCCTTCTTCCTTTTCTTCTTTCCCCTACCCCAGTTGTTCTTCCTTTTGAGCACTTTCTTTACCTTTCATTTTCACAGTATCTATTGTACATTTTGGATCTATGGATGTAGGTATTTTTTGTAAAAGATACCTACTGATTTCACTGTGTAGCAAGTTAGGGACCACTTAACTATCAAAGTGTACTACTGACAGTTTACTTTTGCCCTCCACTTGTTCCTTGTCAATGAAAAGCAATGGTAGTGATTATGTAGCTTGAAGGAATAGTTTTAAGATTTATTTTACTTGCGCTATCCTCTAAGCATTGTCCTTATTTACGTAGTCTGCATTTACCTCACTTATCCTGCCTACAGACCCACTGACACTTGTCTCTGGGAATGTTTCAGGATATTGGCTGTGTGACAGAGGAGTCATGTTTTATCTCTGAAAATGCATGCATATCTAGATAGATTTGCTTTTACCGGAGCTTTGCTGTTCTTTTTGAAAGTGTTCTTTCAAATAGTTATTCAGGTATAAATTACGTTTTCCTATTTTCTTCTCAGCCATAGAAATACAAGATAGGATCTAGTTGGTTAACTTTTATTAAATGTCTCAGTTTATTAGTTTTATATAATGATGTAACAATATTTACTAAAAGGTATAGGTAATAAGTTTAGGGGCTTAGATATTTCCACATAGTCAGAAAATTATTTATAAGTGGATTTTGAACCACTCACTATGCTATATTTTCTATCATAATTATTTACCCTCCTGCCATTTTCAACCCAAGCGTCATCATTAAAATTAAATATTTCCTGTAAAAAATGGGTAAAGGACATAAATATGTAATTCAGAAAAAATGAAGGACAGAGAAGAGAAATATAAAGAAGTTTAGCATACTCAAATGATTTAAAAGATGTAAAGTTTTGTATATGAATTACCAATAATATTTTCATAGAATTTCATATAATAGATGTAATATAATTTACACGTGTATTATTTTTACTGTCCTTGTCCTCTTGGTATAATGCAAGCTCCCCAGGAAAGGAATTTTATCTATTTTGCTTCCAGACATATTGTAAGAATTCAAACCAGTGTCTATCATGAAGTAGAGAGACCCACTAGTAAATATTGGTCAAAAGAAGTAATTGTGCCATAAATGGAAGATTTTAAATTGTGTATGTGTGTGTGTGTGTGTGTGTGTGTGTGTGTGTGTGTACCATCAACAATGATGCGATGAATGGTGAATTGACCATTTTGCACTGGCAGGGTTGTAAATTGGTACAGTGTTCCTGAAGAGCAATCTGTGAAGAAATATCATGTTTTTATCAAATATTTATTTTATTTGAATTATTTATTTACTCTCGTAGAGCTACACTTTAAGGAAATAGTCAGTACAGGGCAGATTTATAAACGGAAAATTCTAAATGCTCTATGCTAGTATGATACCCAGATAAGAGTGATAAAATAGCAGAATGTTACCTAAAATATGGCATTTATCTTTCAAAACAGACCGAATGATATATAAGTGAAGTGATACACTGTTAAAGGAAGAATAGAGGGTGGATCCTGGAGCATGGTGCAACTTTGTAAAAATTAAGAGAGAAAGAGAACAAATTAAGTAACTATACTGAAGTGTTAGTAATGATCGTATCTGGGAGGTGACACTAAGATTGGTTCTAATTTTCTTTGTAGTATCATGAGATACACATTTCTATATGAATATGTACCACCTCGTTATTCAGAAAAATGTCTCCTTTACGAAGTTTTCTTTGCCGTTTTCCAACTCTGAAGGTATATGAAGGAATGTATGGGAGTACTGCTTCCGCAAGAGCAAGACTTGCTCATCTGCTTCATTCTGTGCTAGAGTTCTTACACTTGGAGCATTGTTGGAGACAAAATGCACTTACAAATAGTTTTTAACAAATGAACGAATGCTTTCCTCTCTAACATTAACTTTAGAGTTTAATACAAAGGAAATAGGTTACTTCCTTTTAAAAATAGTGTTGCGCAGTTAATCTACCTGTCATTAATAATGTGTGCGTCTACTCATAGCATGCTTCTTTCCACTGGAGATATTCTTTTTATATGGACATAGAATGGTTTCTGGAGTTTGCTCAGTGGGGAAGGAAGTGACCAATGAATGGAAGATTTTGATGCTAGGATATATGATTTCTTTCTTCTCCTTACATAGGTGAAACTTTTTAATCTTTAAATGCCTATAGATGAATGTTTTTGGACTTACAGAAGAAAAGTTTAATAATTAACCAATAAGCAAATGTTGCTATTTTTTTTCCAGTACTGGAAATTGACCCCTAGGCCTCACACATGTGAGGCAAGCACCTTACCACTGAGCTACATCCCTAGCCCAGCAAGGGTTCATTTGTTACTCAGTGGCATTATTTTTAGGCCTGTCATTTACCGAAGATAAAGGGATATAAGAATTATCGCAGACTGATCACTGACATCATTCTGGGGTTGAAAACTTATTGATAAAATGACATTTGTCCAAACATACAAGACACTGCTATACTGTGCTGCACTGGATTTCACAAAGGAAATGTTTCAAGTAAGTTTTGACATATAGCATGCAGTTTAAAAATAAAATTGATTATGCAGATAGAAATGTGTCTTAAATTTTATCTTTTTTACATAATTTTTTCAGAGCTAAATAGAACATCATGGGCTAAAGGTAAGAGTATAGGAAAATATAATAATATGCTGTAATTCAGTGTTAAATAAGACAGTATCAGTGAATGCAATTATTTGAATATTTAACACAGAGTTCTTGCTTTATGTTTTTTCTAGGATTCCAAATTTCCAACAGAGATGCAATCAAATCTAAATTTGAATTTAAATAAAGAAAATCTCTGTCCACCGAAATTTGACTACAGACTGAGTAACGTTTTCAGACTGCACGAACTTCCAGTGAGCTGGTAGGATTCTTGATGTTTTATTAGTTCCTTTAAGATTTTGTTGTCATGTCTAAATTGTGGAGACCTTATTGTAATTCATGGTTAAAGTGCCTTGCTCTGAGCCTGTTCTCAAATTATTACTCAAGCAGAAAAAGAACCATCTTTTAGTTTCTGCAAGAATTTTAAAATTAATTGGTTTAGGCACTTGGTGGCAGTGCAGACTAAGTACATTGTTGTGTTCTATTATTGTGGAGGTTAGAGTTCTGGTTTAAAATAATGCATAGATTATTTTAGAGGGAGTTCTGGAACTATTTTAAAGATGGAACCTCAACAACTATGCATTTCACTTGTTCATTTTACTTACAGATTTTACCTATGTATGTTTTCTCAATTAATAGATGCTGTCTCTTTTTTTAAAAGAAGATTATAATTTCATGAATCATAATTACACTGGCTTACAGACAAAATTTATTGCTTGATGTTTACATGGTACACTGTTTTATAAATCTACATATTTATATGATAAACATGTATTCTAAATCTTTTTAAATTTATAATACTATTTTTCAGGGTTTTTAAAAAATATTTCTATGGGGGAATCTGCATTTATAAATCCTACAATACAGTTCGATGACGTGTTACAGTTTATGCATATGGTCAGCTTTGGTTGATAAGCATAGATATGTCATTAGATTACACTTCAAACAAGTAACATTATTTTCTTGTATTTGGTCATATAATCCAAAGCATATATGTAAGTGGTCTTCAAACAACCTGTGATTATACAAAATTTGCAACAAGCATCTTGTAATTGCTCCTGTTACACTTAGAGAGGATTAATAATACCTTTGAATAGATCTTAGCAAGCTCTAATTCCTTACTTAAATTTTACCTGTGGTAAGTTTTTTTCACTTGTGAAGTCTCCTCTGCTCTTTAAGTTCTTATATGTGTAATCTTCCTAAACGTGATTTGTTTTATTTCCTGGTAACAAGAATACTGCCTGTGATGTATGCCTTAGCTGTGATATGATCTTAGCTTTCGTGATAAAAATCAATAGGTTAATGAACTGAAATGGTATGTTAGTACATAAAGGGAAGTGTAAACATGACACAGGATGCCTTCATGTTCTGTTTTCACTTAAAAGAGGTATGTGTGTGTTTTCATGTCAGTCTTTTGATAAAAGTTTATGATTTGTCCTTTAAGTGTCTGGTGGCTGGAATTCTACATCATATCGCTTGCATAAAGTGTGCCAATAATGGATCATTTACAGTTTCAACCTGTGATTTCTTTAATTTTAAATAAGGACCTCAGGCATGAAGAAGATACTTTCCATATCATTCATAAAGTTAATTTAATTTTCATTGACAGCAATTCTGTTTATCATACTTATATTTCATCGCCTTAATTAATATTTAATTACATTACAATAACAAGCACAAGTAGCTTCTGAAGGGGTTTAGTAACGAACTGCTTTGACCTTTGTAATCCTGGAGCTTGATGGTGGGAATAGCTACTGGTTGACTTGGACCTGACCGAGAGCTCTAAGCAGTGGAATGCAGTGGGCACAGTTTGTGCATTTCATAGAGACAATGGGAAAAGATGGGCAATCTAGTGATTAAGTGAAGGTTCAGGGCAAAGCTTTTATTAAATGAAAATATAGTGGGAGAAAGAGGGAAACATTTAGCTCTTACTCAAAGGCAAAAATCTGGATTTCAGGTTAATTTATTTCCAGCCTTTGGAAAGACAGTTGTCTAATAATTACTATTGCAACCCAGGGAAAAATTTCTCTGTCATAATCTTCACTAGTTAGTCCATTAGGAGAGGAGAGTCTAGCATCATGTGTGAGGCAGCAGAATCAGAAGTAGAAAGAATAATCACTAATGTTTTAGGGTAACATAACTCAAAGAAAGATTAAGTTGTGATTTTTGGAACAACTCATTTCCCTGGGCCTTTTTTTCACTTGTGTACTTCATTTCCAACTTGTTCCAATTTCTATTTCCTTATCACCATTTGTTCTTTGCCACATGTTTGTGTTTCTCCCACCAACTTTATTTCTTTCTTCACAATTTATGCTACCAATCCTTACTAAAACATTCAATTTAAAATTTTAAGCTTCATCATTTGCATAATCTTTATTAACTTTAAAACCAGATTTATGATCACTCAGTACAGATGTACAATACAGTGTTTGGGTGCTTAATAGTTCTTTAGTAAAATGTTTATTGGCTCAATTCTTTATGATTTATTTTTGCAGTGCTGGAGAGTGCGTATCTCTGACCCCCCACAAAATGTTCTAAAATGGTCATGAATTTATTTACTTTGTTTGTCAATTACCATAGATGAAAAGAAAGTTCTTCACTATGATATATGGGTTCCCTAACTTCAAACATATAACAATAATTACAATGATAAAAGAAACAATATAAATAATAACTGTTTTACTAAGCACCTATAAATGTCGAGATTCATCTGCTTTGGCCATCCCATCTGTTACTTCCATATTTCAATAAACTAGGTGTTATTACTATTTCTCCCTCTCTCTTTTTCACATGTACACATGAAGCTTATAAACCTTGAGAATCACAGAGAAATAATTAGTGTCAGTTTTGCTTAACTCAAAAGCAGTCAATAAGCTGCGCGTTATTTAAAAAAATTTTTTTGAGAGAATACATCTCTGTTTTTACAGCTGAACATACAATTTACCAGTAAGATACAATGATAAGACCTATAATTGAAGTTGAAAGCCTTTTTTATTCTGTTAATAAGCATGGTCTAAGATAATTGCTATAAATTTAAATATTAAAATCATTAATTAGATTGTGTTTAAGTGCAGAATTTGCTAATTATTTGTTCTCTCTCTGGAAAACAGATTTATCAAACTGTAGTTTTTACTATGTTTTTCTAACAAGGTCATAATAAAATAAATGCATATTAAAATCCAGATAATATAAAAATTCTAAGTGTCGTACTAATTTGCATTTTTATAGAGTATAATTTCATAGGTCAGGGAACCAGAAGGATTTTAAATTAGATTAGTTAAGAGAATTTTTAAGCTCTGACTTAAGTAGATGTCCTTTTACTACTCTTACAAGATGGTTTCTACCAGCCTAGAAAGTGTTCTTCAGTAACTTCCTTTGATTTAACCACAATTCCTTTTTTGTTCAGAGAACTTCTCACCAAACCTGTGGTCTTTGTCCATGCCCTGCTCATTTTCACTAAATAATTAATCGAAGCACTAACTAATCTCACAGCTAACCCTTGCTCTTCTCATTCGCCTAGTGGCATATTGGTGTTCTTACTGACTCCTAGATTCCTAGAGCACATCTTCCATGTTCTAGAATACTTCAAATTATTATGTCCAAGAAAAAACTTGGTGTTCCCCAGGAAAACCTGGTCTTAGCTTGAACGTCCCATATTTTCAAGGCAACGCCTTTTGTAAACTTACACAAGCTAAAAACTTGGGAGTTATTTTGATTTCTCGGGCTGTCACATTACAGTTTCCATCAGGAAATCTGCCTGTCAGTCCAACATGTCTTTTCGCTGGAATATTTAATTTTTCCCACTTTCTCCGTCTGTATTGTTTACCCTCTTGTAAAGTCTATTGATTTACCTCATAATAGTTTACTCACATCATAGTAGCTAAACTGATGTTTAAAAATGTAAATCAAACTATAGGCTTTTTTCACCTTTAAATAGAACAATATTTTCCCCTTATGTCAAAATAAAATGCAAACTTCCTGCGTGGCCTCACTGGCTCTGCAAGCTGAGGCTCCAGTCTGCTGTGCTGCCTGCTTGCTCTCCCGTTCTCTCTTTCCCAGTACTTTCAACCACACCGGTCTTCTCACTAACCTGCAAATGTCCCACATTTATTCTTGCTCAGACATCCTCACACTAGGTCTTCTGTGTCTTAGCAGTGTCAGTTTTCTAATTTTTGTGTGTCTGTCTCATTCTTATCTCTCTTAGCAGAAATGTCACCTCCTCAGAGAGGCAATTTCCTCAAATGTGACTAATGTTTTACTCCTCACTGCTGCAGTCACCTTTATTCCCATCACTCCACATTCTTTCTTTCATGGCTCATAGTAAGCATGCAGAGGCATACGTCTTAAAGTGTTTTATGAAAAGGAAGAACATGTTTTCCTAGTTTCTGTGCGGAGAAATAGTACTGTTCCTATTCTCTGAGCCTATTGGAAGGGTCCCTTGCCCAGCCTTCTGCAGTGAATTTAGCATGTGACTAAAACTGAGCAGAGGTAGTGCCTGCCACTTCCAGGCGTAGCCTCTAAGCCTCAGAGGGACTTTTGGCTCTCTTTAGTTGGAAGCAAGGAACTTTGAAAGTGCAGAGCCATGGGATGAAAGTAGCATGGATCCTTGAGTCATCTTTGCTTGGAAAGTTCCCCAGGCTTTATTAAGCTTTATATCCCAGACTAATGCAGTATATTCTTGTGAAGTTACATGAGATAGACTACGTAAAAAGAATGAAAAATAAAACCTTTAAAAAGAAAGATTGAAGGGACTTTCATATTGACTCATTCATTGAACAAAAATTTCTTGAATTATACTCAGGTACTGTTCTGGGCCACTAACTAACTAGAGAAAACTCTCTTCCAGAGAGCTTGCATTTATTGGGGGCAATAATGAACATACACACATGGCATAGGCATTGTATTTGATGGCCATCAGTTCTGTAAAGAAACTTAAAACAGGACAGAGGAACACTGAGCACAGAGTGGCTACAGAATTAAAGAGAGGGGCCTGGGCTTTTCTGAGACAGGACACGTAATGAACACTCGAGGTATGTAAGGAAGGAAGATACGCAAAGAAGTAGAAAGAAAATCAGGGTCAGGGCACGCAGCAAATGCAGAGCCCTTGAGGCGGGAGCATACCCACGTGTCCTGAGACCCACGCCAGTAGCATTCCACTCTTTCTACCGAAACAGACCCTAGACATCAAGGGGCTAAGTAGCTTTTAGGATTAAAAAAATGGACATTAACACGGGTCCATAGGACCTTAATTGTTCTATTTTTTTGCTTGTAAATTACATATATTTTCACAAGATTATAGTTGATATTTTAAAATGTGAATTTTGAAATTAAATCTTTTTAATAATTAAAGATATTTATTGGTATTTTAAAATGTGTATTCATAATATGATATAATGATTTTGTAGTTTTTATAATGTTTACATCTACCCAAACCAAACTGCAAAGTATGCATTTAAATTTTGAATCATCAAAGCTGTTTACAGTTTCTTGAAGCTTCAAGAAAATTCTACCTGGAAGGATAATTATATTTAGTTAAAAATACTTTTAATCATTATTTATAAGTAGTGTACTGAAAAATTTAAAGCATTTTCTGTAATATAAGGATATGGTTGACCAGTTTTATGATTTACTATCAGAGTACTAAAGCATTTATATTCAGTTAGCTTCCATTAAATAATGATACAGTAATATTTATGCCATTAACTTTAAAAAGGAAGATGTGCATGAATTTACGATAAATGTAAGTCTTCGTTTTAATGAGCCATTTATTTTTTAGGGTGTGTTCCATGAATATATGCATCAACTAATTAGTAGATTAGATCTTTCATTTATTTTGGATTATGTTTAGTGTCCTTGCATGTGTCTTTCTTCGACATTAAATTTGTTTAGACATGATTTTTTGAGCAGCTGTCATTTTTGAGAAGGTGTTCTGATTTGTTTTTTGGTCAACCTGCAGCAGAAATTATGGAAAGACTTTTACATTGGTCGCAGACGATGCGTAAAGCATTTTCCATTCCAATGTTTCATAGATTCAGTGAGAGACCGACAGTTGCCCTTCTGGGGCTATAACAATTTTTCATTCTCTTTTAATTATCTAGATCCATAGTAATAACCACAGTGACCTACAAGAAGGCATCAATGGACATATTACAATTATATATAGCAATTATGTGTAGTGCCAACAATGCATAAAAATCCCTCCTATTAACTAAGGTTGGTAAAAAATGAAACTATGCTTGTCGCCCTTAGGACATAGTTTCAGGTTTTGAAAAATCCAGACATTTAGTTTTTGCATAAATTTTTTTCTGGAGTATATTATTATGATGAGGCAGGTCTATTTTCATAGAATGACAATGCATTAATATTCTAGTAAATACAGAAAGTGCCTCTCACTCCATCTTCTTTCATTATACACTAGTATTTCCTATTACCTACTGTGTAATAGAAAGGGAAATGCAAGTTCAAGGCAAAGGTTAATCTTTATAGTGCAGAATGACAAGAAGGTTGTTTACGACAAGTAGCAGTATGCCTCTAGTTCTCTTTAGCCAATTAGCATTTCAAAGTACATTATATTCACCCGTGTCCACCTAGTTCTGTTTAAATAATTAAAGATCACGAGACAAGGGAAAATGTGAGTAATCAGTAGTTATAGCAATTTTTACCGTTATTTGATGCGGTTCCTTACTTAGACTTGCCAAGACCTTATCTTTTGTCCATTTTTAAGGACAATGCATATGGAATGGTATCCCCTATTTTTTCCCTTGCTGTTCACAGTTATATGATGAATGGGTTGTAAACATCAATGCTAGTGCCAATAAGTCTAACTCTTAAATCAATTTTGGAAATTTCGTATGTGCCCATGACTATAGTGATATTGTCATGTTGGTTTTATATCATTATTTTTTCACATTAATGGTGCTTTTATAATTTAATAGAAAGTAATAAAACTCTTAATTAGACTTATACGCTCAACATATATAACAATATTTATGCACTGAATTTGACTTTAGTTTAAAACTGCTGACATTATCCCAAGGCAATAACCATTAATTCGGAGTACCTCATAAAGCAGGACATTTTAACTTGTGTGACTGTGAGCACCTCAACTTTAATAGTTCTGAAAGCCAGTTCTCTCCTCTTACTATTTCCTTCCTCTCCACCTTCCCCTTCTTTTTCTCATTTTAATGTTGTTCTATAGGGTAACCTAAAATGACCTGTAAATCTTCCAGACATCATCCTTTCCCCTATTTATCACATGCAATTGATCATTTCAACCTGTGTATACTATATATTCCAAATTAATTTTTCTTTCACTGCTACAAAGTCCATCATCTGTCATTTAAACTCTTCAGAAACTTTTTACTGCTTAGGACTTTTCAATTGATGAATATGTAAAAAGGAAAATTTGGCATTCCAGGTATCATTGACGTATGAATATTACATATTGGGTTATTGTATGATAAAATGCAATTAAAATTTCCTTTATTTAGCCAAATCACCAATGAGGAGGAAGGGCATTGATTTGGTCAGAGCCAAGGATGTGATGGAATCACATTTCTAAAACTTGGAGCTTTATGTAAGAAAATAATAAATAGTCTTGAAGTGAGAATAGTTAAATATACAACTTCATTCAGTAGTTGTATATTTAAATTCTTATCATTTGTTCTTAAACATGGGTGGTGACACACACACACACAGAGCAGAGAGAGAGAGAAAGAGAGAGGTTTATTTGTGTGCATCATTATGTAATTATGTTAGTATGACCTAGAAATCCAATTATTGGTTATGGGCCAAGGAAAAATGGATAGAGAAGGCGTAATATTATTTATGCCTTTTGATGAGGTTCAAGAAAACAGGACAATGGAGTATAGTTGTGACATCCGATAGTAGAGATTAGTTTGTAATTACCCAGGGTTTAAATTTTGCATATTTTCCTTACAGGAAGGTGACATATGCCTGAACAAATACTTTGTTATCTTGCAGTGACAAGCAGAAACACCAAAACGACACCCAGGATTTGCAGGCAGATTTATTTTACATCGATGGGCACTGATTGGGATCATCCCCAAAATATCAGTCCCTGGTCTCTGGTGGTTTAGGGCTTATATGAGATAAGCAAGCAGGAAGTACAGAGGCAGAGTGGCTTGTCAAGTGGGGATTAGTTTTTACAATATGCATCATAGTGACCAGTTATGTATCCCAGTGATCAGGCATAGCCATCCCACTATGAGCAGGAACCGTGTTTCTAAGAGACAGGAGCAACTGAAACTGGAAAAGGAACTGTTACCCGGGCAACTAAGAAACTGAAGTGCACTTGCTGGGGGTGGGGCATTTTTTGTAACAATTTCACTTCCCAAACAACTCTAGCTCCTAGTCACATCAGGGCAACATCAGGATGGCATGGTATATCTAAATTGCATCTGTGTCAAGGGTAATAAGACACATGGTTTATGATATAGACCAGACTTTTCCTACATGCATACTTGGGTAACTCTCAGAGAGAGGGTGAGGCATTTCCATGGGAGAAAAATCAGTAGTTCATTTCTGATCTCAATATGAAGTTCTAGTTTAAAGGTTTCCGAGGTAAGTTGCATCTGTAGAAATTCTTGTAAATGCTGCTGACAAGTTTTGTAACTTTCATGTCATTACATTATCAATGATTTCTTAAAGAGCAGAATTTATTTCAAAACTTGCACCTTTTATACCAGGACCCATAATTAAGAATTTATTTTCTATTGACTTACTTGAAAGTCATTTAGCTAAAAGTAGAAACTTTGAAATAGTAAACTAAATAAACATGCAGTTTTTGAATAGCTTATTAGTTTCTCTTTAGAGATCAGTTAGCATTTTTCCTAAGTTTTGGATCATACTACTAAAATGATTATATTGAACATTTACTGAGAAGTTGAAATAATTACGATGTTGGAGATTTCTCACATAGACTGACATTTAATCCTAATGAAAAGTTCTTTAGTATAGTACTACTATTTGTTCATTTGGCTGGTGATGAACTTCAGAGTTTGGAATGTTTGATACCTTATTCTTGATTTATTTGCTTCATCTGTTTTTACAGTTGTTGTGATTTAAAATGATTAAAGCATATAGCTTTAGTGAAGCAAGATAGATTAGTGGTTAAGATTGAAAAAGCTGGTGAGAATTGTTCTCGCTGGTGAGAACTGGACATACTATGTACTAATCCTGTGACCTTGGGCTACTTAACCTATTTGTCTCTTTTTTTACGTGAACGCCAAGGGGCCATGGATGTAGCTCAGTAGCACAGTGCATACCTGGCAAGTGCCGATCCTGAGCTCAATTCCCAGTACAAAAAAAAAAAAATTATTATGTTATATGAACTTGGGGACCTTAGACAAGTTACATAACTTTTATCTCTGCACCTATAAAGTCAGTATTATACCTAACCCAAGGGACAGTGATGATGTGTAAATACTCTTACTGTCTATAAATGCTTATTTAATAATAAATAACTTGAAAGTCTAAGTAGAATAGCTAAATTATATTGCTTTTATGGGAAATCACTAAAGGTTAAAAAATTAGCATTTTTGATATTTTGTACTTTAAGATTCAGTATCCTATACAGTATTTGGAGATTTTCAGAGATTGCCTAAGAGTTTAGTCATATTAAATTTAAAACTTAAGCAGAATTTTTTGGGTTATTCACCTCAATAGACTTCAATTAAGACATGTCATGATTTCACTTTAACCTAGAGGAATAAAATTATTCATTTACATTCTACATTGTCAAAATGCATTTGAAGAAGGTGAAATTCACATTTAATAAGTAAAATACAATAAAATGACTTGAATAATTAGCTGAAGTGACAAAATAAATCAAAACTTACAAGGCAGTTTATTGTTTGTAATATGTATTAAGCTATAATTGCTGGAGAAGATCTTAATTTTGATGATTTTAACAGTTGCCCATTGAAAATAAAAGACTACCAGCTTAACATTCTCATGTTTAGAATCTCAAGAAAGCAGACGTTAGATGGAAATGTCAGCCTTTTCCCTTAAACTGTCGCTTACTTCTTTTTTTTTTTTATTTTAAAGAGGAAAAAACAGAAAAATCAAGAAGCAAACAAAAAACAATAAAAGCAAACTATCTCGCTAGCATCACCTACTTCTTGACAAAGAATCTGCTGCCCTTAGAGGCAGCTTGTCTTAGAGCTGCATCCCTGATTCCTGAAACCGGCCTCTCTTGAGGCTGACTGCATTACTGTGTTTTGAAGAATGCTCAAAGAGTGTTACCCACAGCCAAAGAGCCGAAACTCTTCAACAAGGCTCCTGTGACCTTGCTTTATCTGGTTCTTGCTAACCTCTCCACATCTATATGCATACACACTATACTCTCATTGTCTCGGCAGTTACACATCTCCAAAACTTAGTGCCTTAAACCAAAAATATTAGATTATTTCTTTTCTTTCTTTCTTTCTTTCTTTCTTTATTTTTTTTGTGGCACTGGGGATTGAACTCACGACCTTGCGCTTGCCAGGCAGGTGCTCAGGCCACTGAGCTAGATCCCTGGCCCTTAGATTATTTCTTACAATTGTGTAGATTCAGCTGTGCGATTCTTCTGTGTGTGACTGAACTGAGGTCACTTCAGGACAGTCACTTGTTCACCCGTGCCACTTCTGTGTATAAAGTTCACGAAACTTGTTGCCAGGTTCCAACATTGATTCCTTCAGAAAGGAAACACTCTTTGGGTCCCTTCTGTGTTCACGATGCTTTCTTTTAAGCTCTTTGTTACCTTTATTAGAAAGGTCCTCCGAATGCACTGAAAAGTGCCACTTGAAAAGGCTCCATGGCAGTGAAGTAAAACAACCACTGCTTGCTTCTCACCATGCTTCAGATCTGAGTGAACCCACAACGTCCCAAAAGTATCATAAGAGGAGATTGACTTTTCCTTTGTGGGGAAGTCTTCATGGAAAGGCTGGGATCCCGTCTATGGGAACCATAGAGAACAATGGAAGGAACCTGGGGGACAAAGGCTTCCCACCTGCTTGGAGGGAACTGTCCCTTCGCTCGGCAGGACTCTAAAGAATACAGCATTGGCAAACAGGAACGGTTTCAGGATAAGCAGTACAGGGAAATCAGTAAATGACAGTGAAATGGTAAAATGCAGAAACTTGAGTTGAAAACTGAGTAAATTGAATGTTATAATATGAATGCAAGAGATATTTAAATTTCAGTCAGGAAAAACATTAAGAAATAAATATGGGAACTACTAAAATAAAATAAGTGAATAGGTTAAAAACTTGAAAGTAGAAGCCAGCGACTGAGAAATTGAGATAAAAAGGTTAATATGTTTTTTTATTGTAAAGATGAAGACAATTAGAGGTATTTTCTTTATATGGCTAATAAAAATATATGTTAGGAAATGAAGAACATCAGATAGAAATAGTGAGACTGAAGATAAAAGATACAGTGAACCAATTGAAGTTTGAAAAAGCAATTTGAAACAACCAAATCAAAGTAATTGAAAATGCTAAAATAATGGAAGATTCCTGGACAACAAAATTGTTCATTTTATAAAGATCTAAGAAAGAAAACAAGGTAGAATAATGGGCGGTAATAATGGGCGGCAATAAAAACTCTTGGCTTTGGCTAGTGAGGCAAACTGGCTTTTTAGAGATGCTTTAGATCCACCTGTGTACGGTGCCTCTGAGCAAAGGGTCCTCTGACTTTCAGACTGGCCTTGTGTCCCTCCTCTCAGTGTAACACAGGTTTGCCTATGTTAGCGAAGCCTCCAAATCTGTGGCATTATCCATGGCAGTGTGCTCCCCCCTTACAGTCTCCTCCCCTCTGATTTGCTTTATAGCTTAGACAAACATTTATTTCAGTTCAACAAAGAGCACTTAAGCACTGGCATATATTCAAAATATCATTTATATTATTGACATTTCAGTATTCATTATCATTTAAAGCAGCGAATGTTTTGTATAAACATAAGTAGATCTTTCTGTTTGACAACTATGACCTTTAGTTTCACCTGTATTGTACAGATTATATATAATGGAGATTTAAAGAGTGTGTTGTAGGAATGAATAGAGTATCAATGTGAAACGTATGAAATCTAATCTAATAACCGCCATTAAAATGAGATTTATATTTTCTTTACATATTTAGGGTTTTAAAGATTTATTTCTTTTCTTATTTTAAATTATTGGAGAGATTAAGTAAATTTTCTACAGTACAATGCCTAATCATGAAAATGCATTTAGGTCTATGATGGTTGTGTTTGGACTAAACATGTACAGACATTTTTTTTTCTACTTTTTCCTTAAACAATACAGTGTAACAACAGTTTCTGCAGAATTTCATTGTATTGGATGTCATAGGCAATCTGGAAATGATTTAAAAAAGAGCATGTGCATAAGTTAAATGCAAATGCTACACCATTTTGTATAAGAAATTTGACTGTTCATGTATTTTGGTACATTTGCAGGATGCTAGAATCATTCCCCCTGCAGATATTGAGTACTGATGCAGCACCAAGTCCTTGTAGTGTTGCTTGACAAGACTTACTCTACCATACTAATGTGCTTTTTTAGCCTTTCTTATATTTTGAAAGATTGCATAATTTTAGTGCTGTTATTGATAATATTGGCTTATCAGCAGAATTTAAAATACAAAGTATTTTTAACTTGGTTAAGGCTAAAGAATTGATAATGACAGTTTTAATTACAAAAGAAATTGGTATTACATAATTACATGCAACTTTTGGTGACGTTGTAAATTTATAGGAAATGATTAAGTGTATTTTTAAAAAACTGTAAATGTCCTTATTCTGTTAATATTCTTATTAGAATAATTCCCTTGCTCCATACTTGAAATACAAACAATGTGATAAATAGTATTAACATAGATAACTATCATCCTTTCAAAAAATCTTTTATAAGCCCTCTTTCCATTCCTACTCTCTTGTGACCAGCTCACATCACATTGTAAACTGTTCTGAAAATTTTTTTATGCAGTTAAGACATCATATCTGTCCTTCTGTGTTATTTCATCTTCTTCATATATCTGATTAATATTGGTACATTAATATAATAATTAATTCAATCATTTCATTATTTTATGAAAAAGAAAACTATGAGCATTTTTTATGTAAACTTTTGTGTACTTATTTCCTTCATTTAAATTTCTTTATTATTTACAGTATTTTGTATTTTTTCTGTCTATATTAAATACTTACGCATACAATATGTTCTTAGGAATAAATGAACTTATAGAATTAAGTTACAACCTAGTTCTATTAATTTTCTTTACTACTAATGCTTAATTGAAAGAAATAAGGTGATATACAAGAAACTAATTCTTGATACAGTAATACATATTTTTATACACATTTGATATGGAAATACTTTAGTTTTTTAGCCTTTGACTTACAGGAAATTAATTTTCTTCTATTAGAATACATGTTGAAGTAAACATTGGAGCATCCAATTATAAAAATATGTACATCATGAATAATTTAAACTATAAAATGTAATATAATGTATATAAATTCTTTTACTTTATAAATTTATCCCAAGTGTATGAAGATAGATTTTCATGACCTTAGAGTAAAAACACATTGTTGCCTACTTAATTTTCCACTATGATTTTTTACATATGGACCCAGCGACCTCCTTGAAAAGTCACTCAAGCCTCTGGTGATTAGAAACCCCTCCTCTTGTTAGTGACCACCCTCATCCCAGGTCTTCATGCACTGAGACTTATTAAATGACTTTCCTGATGACCATTTTAGAGACTACTGCTTGAGCCGTGCTTAGATCCCACTTATCACCAGTATAAACTGGGATGTTTTATGATAAGGGTGATACAACAGTGGCTAATAAAAAGATAAAAGAAAATTATTGAGATAACAAAAAAAAATGCAAAGTAACAGCAGCTTCAGGTCAAGCTTGATTTACTATTTTAAAGATATCACCTAGTACCCAGATTCACTATTTTCCGTTTTGTCTTTGCACAGACATCATCCTCAGGTTCCCGGGGATCATTTTATGGCAGTAGAATGGATAACATCCTAGATTTCACATTCTTTCACAGGATCCTGAGAGGGGAGGAGGGAGATCTATTTCCTTAGCTCCTCAAGAAAAAAAATGGAAAGGTCTGTGCCTGCAAGTTCAGGCAACACTACCCTGTGTTTCGTAGACTGGATGGATTAAATGGCACTTTAGCTTTGAAAACTATGATCGGGGAAAACGACCACAGGATTGACAGAGAACTGTCAAGACCTACACTAGAGGTGGGGATAGTATCAGATTATATGCATGGCTGAAAATAGAAGGTGGTGATAGTAGGGAAAATTCCTTAAAAAGCCTGGGTGTGGTTACCACAAAGAAAGAAGTAAGTGTCAACTATACTCTACAAGTTTGCTTCTGTGTTAGGCTTACCTGATAATCAGACAGTGCCAGTTAATTATTCTTCCCCAAGTAAGAGTATATCCTTGGTGGCCCAGCTAGGGTCTCTGTGTGTTTGCACTGTTATTTATTTACAAGGTCTTCTTCTTACCATTTTTGGCATTGTGTGGCAGAAAGAAAATTACCATTGTTACCAGGCACTCAAGGTATTTATTTGACAGCGTTGTACTCAGGACATTGTGCTGCATTCTCGAGAAAATAAGCAAAAGAAAGCACTTCTTAGGGTAGCTTAAGGATAAAATGAAATGGTTTACGTAATAGAATGTGCCGTTATCCTTGGAGCATGGTGTGTGCTCACTAGTTATTAGTCTTATTTCTGCCTGTTTGGTGTAGACAGTCTTTGTCAGGAATTCAGTGACCTTAGAGGGTCTTCATCACCTTTGACTCTTTTTTTAAGACATTCTTGACCACTAACCTGGGCCTCTCATGTTACTAAACTCACTGACACTCTCCTTTATTTCTGGTGCTATTTGGCTGGGGAATAGGTTAATTTTTGGGCAAAAAGACTTGCTCTTCCCACTAGATCTCTGCTGCCATCTGTTTTCTATCCTCTCAGACTCTAACTCTTGTGATTCTAGGACGCAGGTCTACTTTCAACTCTAACCATTCTGTACCTCTTCATTTTTCACTAAGTAGACACCCATGAATCAATAGAGCATTGTAAGGGATGACAGTTGTTTTTTTTTTTTTTTTTTTTTTTGCGGCACCAAGGATTGAACTCATGACCTTGCGCTTGCTGGGCGGGCGCTTAGACCACTGAGCTAGATCCCCGGCCCTGGTGTTTTTGAGACAGGGTCTCACTGTGCCGTTCAGGCTGGCCTTGAGCGCACTTTGTAGCCCAGGCTGATCTCGAACTCACAATGATCGCCTGTCTCAGCTCCCGAGTGCTGGCATTACAGGCGTGAGCTACCATGCCCGGCGAGATGACAGTTTTTAAAAAATTTATGTATTTATTGTACCAGGAATTGAACTCAAGACTTTGCATTTACCAGGCAGGCACTTATGCCACTGAGCTGCATCTCTGGTGGGATGACAGTTTTAGATACAGAAGTAGATTACTAATTTAACTCTGATAAAATAAAAATTTTACACTTTAAGCTTCACTAAATGGAAGCAGCAGTATACATTACACTGTGTTCTTTACTTTGGTAGTTTAAATGATAAGACTAATAATTAGACATCCCACAGCCTTTGACTTACTGATAGTGATATTTTCTTTAAATATCTCCAGATAGAGTAGATAAATAATTTATAACATCATAAACATGTTTCATAAATGTTTCTGACAGAGTCACTTTGTGAAAAATCTTTACTACATTATGGGAAGTTAAAGTCAGTGCAAAAAAAAGAAAGAATAAGAAATGAGCCATTTTATCTATCTATCCATCCATCTACCCATCCATCCATCCATCCATCCACCCATCCATCCATCCATCCATCCACCCTTCCATCCTTTATATATTGATGAACTCTAAGCATAAATACTAAAACATTAGCAATGGATTTCTTGATGGCAGAATAGATAGTCTTTATGTGTCAATTTTACTATAATATGAAGCCCATAAAATGCTGAATGGTGTTTTATGTAATTTCTTGTTCTTTGAACGAAAACAAAAATATCAGGATTTCAAGCTGCGAAGAGCAGTATCTTGTTAACTTGATAAATGATTTCTATGAGGTCCTAAAAACTGTAGTCATCTCTCCTATGAGTCGTTATAAAAATGGAATCCTAATTTTTTTCATATCGTTTCAAGGACTCCTGGAGATGTTGTCCCATTTATACTAAGAAAAAGTTTCTGGTGAACTTTTATTGGTGTTAATACTCAACCGCAGTTAAGGTACATAGCTGAGTTTAGCTTGAGTTTAATGGAAGTGCTTAGCTAGATTTAAATGAGCTTTGTAAATTTGGTGAGATAGCTAGCTGCATTCTTTCACTATTCCATGTATTATTTTATTTTATTTACTGATGATGCTCGCATATGATTTATTTTAAATTGTACTGTGAATTTTAAAATCCTTGTAACATATAGGTCATATTATAATTTATACTAAATTACAACATGGTTAATGTGGAATATATTTAATTCTGCATACTTGTAGCAGTTTACCTAAGATATTTGTTTTATCTAAGCAGTTTAACTTAGATACTCGTTAGAACTGGGGGAACACCAATATGGATTCCAGAGAACTACATTAGCTGGACTCTGTAAACCGTTTGCTTTAGAGTTTTTAAGCGAATAACTGATCTTCTCTTAGGCATGATTTTCTCACCTGTGAAATGCACATCACTTGTGAAATTGCAGTGCATAAACAAATTGTTTTCTGTGCTCAAGTTGCAGGGTCCTAAACCTATCGGGTATGAGGCCATGTGAAGGATCTGCTTCATAATAATTACTAGAAAAATGATACAGGATTTCAAGCTATTGTTTAATTCTTCTTTGTGCTGTGGTTTGAATGTGACCCCAAAAGTGTGTGTATTAACTTGGTCACCGGCCTTAAGAATGAAGGCCTGGGGGCAGCAAGTCAGGTCACTGGGGGGATGTGCTTGAAAAAGACAGTAGGACCTTTAGTCCTTTCCTGTCTCCCTCCTTCCCTGCTGGATGCCAGGAGGTGAGCTGCTTCTCCGCCATGCCTTCCCCTCGTGCGGTACTGTGCTGCCTTGGGCCCAAAGGCAATGCATCCAAGCAACCATGGACGGAAGCCTCTGAAACTGTGAAGCAAAACAAGTCTTGCTCCTTATCAGTTTATCTAGGGATTTTATCAAAGTGATGGGAAGCTAACACAGCTGTATCACATTTCTATAGGAACTGGCATTTTAGTCCTGGCAATTGTGACTGATGGAGATTGAGCTTTCATTATACGTTTGTATGGGAGGGGTGTAGTGTAACTGCATAAACCAAGGGGGAAGGACCCAGTGCTGTTTTATTCAACACTATCGGCATTTTTCATAAGTAAGTATCCCTCATCATCCTCTCCTGCTGGACAGAACTTGCTGGACTCCTTTCAGCTTCCTGTGGTTTGCGAGACCGGAAAGTTTTGAATTGCTTTCAAAGAGACTGTCATCTACTACTACTATTCTAATGTAGTAGTAACTACCTCTGCACTGCCCATCAAGAGTGGAAAGCCCTCAACCTGCGGTTAATGGTACTCCCTATTCTCAGCTTTCTTTTCTTCCCCAGTATTAATATTTTTAGCAATGGTAGTTCTCCGGGGATCTCAGAATGCTCCTGGAATCTGCTGAGGTTATTAATCGAGTCTAGATGAACCACTGTCAGCTAACTCTTTAATGTTCTTAGTTTAATAGTATCTATTCAGTGACCCTCTTCTCCACTATCACATATATCCATTTATTTTATCTTTCCATGGTAAGCTTTGTTACCTAGTCATTCATCTTTTGGTCCTTGATAAGTAGTTTGTAAAAAACTACTCTTTTGTAAAGACCCTAGCGTGCATATTCTCTATGCTTATCTATGTGCTGTGTTTGCAAAGACTGATTGCAAAGCTAACATGGTCACACACTATTGGTGATTCATTCTCTACTTTCACAGGTCAGTTTACTACTTTAAGGATAGGTACCCACGGCAGTTGCAGAGGTCTCTTTGTATCTCTGTCTTGCATATTTCATTCCTGTATATGTCATTAACCAATCCAAGTTTCAGGGACTTATACAATGAAAGTTAATTTTCCATGAAAACATTGGCAATGGAAGTTTTCCTATTTGGTAGCTTTTCTGAGTCCCTTTAAGTAGCCATCAAGGAATCTTAGAGATTTAGGATATTTCTTTTTCTGAACACTGGCATCTTCAACACATGACCTTCACACTTAAGAGAAAAGAAAAAAGAAAGTGGACTGTTGTTCTGGGAGCTTTCTGACTAGCCTTGAGAGTGTTATGTACGATCAGAGCTTAGTCTTATGCTATTGTGCAATAACTATAACGACATTTGGCATTGTGGGTATTGTGTGCTAAGCTTAGTAATCACACAGCACAGTTGCTCACATAATCTTTCTCTTACGTTCCCTTTGCAAGTATGAAATGACCATAGCAAAAAATGTTATGTGCAGCAGGAGAGAGGAAGAAACTTACTCTCTCAGTTTTAGACTGTCTTTTCTCATACATTTAATCTCAAAGCAGATTGCTAGATGGAGAAGCTTTGAACACCTGGACAAAATTAGGGCACCTCTCAGGAAGGAAGGAACAGTGAAGATACAGCAGGGAGTTAATGCACTGTAAGTATAAGAATCTGGGCACAATGGCACCAAAAAGCCAAAGAAAAGTTTCAAGTGATAGACTGGCCTATAAGAATTCCAAAGATTCTGATTTTTGAAGATGAATGATGCTTGATAAGTACAGTATATGTCATCTAGAAGGAATCATGGGATTACGTCTCACATTTTGGTTTGTTGCGGTGTGCACGGGGGCTAGGGAGAGGGGGCCCTAGTATCCCTTCATGATGCTGTGCTGTACGCGGTCAGCTTTCGTTCCTAAGTGAACATCTCATTCCCAGTCAGATCGTAAGCCAAATATGATAACCATGGAGCTATAAAAATAACACAAGAGGTTATAACTGTAGTTCACTACATTAAAAATGTAGCTTACTTCATTAAAATTACCACTAGAAATGTAGCACAGTGTCAGTATATTATAGTTTTTAACTTGGCAAATTTTGTAGACTTAAAATAAAAATAATTTAGATCATTGAATTTATTTATGATAGTGAAAATACAAATCTATGCTAATTGCTATAATAACCTAGATAATTAATTATTATGCATTCCTAAAATGGAATCCCATTAAGTTATTTTACTGTGATGGATATAATCTACACATTTTTCTAGATTAATCACAGATGCTGTGCTAAAGTTGTTTTAATGTGGTGAATTATAATAGTTTACTTATCAGCATCAAGGGTCTTTAATTCCTCTTAATAATCATCCAAATTTTATTAGCTAGAAGTAGACCGATTTTTTAAATTCAAAATGACATATCAAATGATATGGGAATTTATTTTCCAAAAAATGACTTACATGTAATTATGAGACTACTAAATAAATATTTAAACTATTAAGTAGTTTATATTTGTAAAAACCCCTGCTATCTGATTCAATGGAAAAATTACTCAGTTTGGTAACTCTTGATGTCTTCCTTGGCCTCAAAAGTTCCTACTGATAAATCCTAATTCTAATTTATGCTCTAATGGCAGTCAACTCTCCTTTTAGACCAGGAAAACCCATTTAACATTCCTGCTTATACCTCAAATGATGACTTCTGTTATGTATGGAAGAAAACCAAATTCCTCTGTACTCTGGCCCCTGCCCTTCCTTAGCATCTTGTCCTGCCGCTTTCAGTTGAGGTGTTTCCTGCACCTGCTTATGGGCCTGCTGTGTTTCCTGACATAAGCATAGTGTATGTGGATCAGAAATAGAAATAGTAACTCACTTTTACAACCTTATCACTTCTTTTTTCCCATTATATTGATTTTAGGTGAAGCAGTTTGGTTCTGTACTTTTATCTAGTGAAACATTAATATCTTCACTGTCATTAAGTGACAGGAAAACTCAGAGACAATATGAAGGCAAGGAGGTTAACTTTCTTACTTTTTCATTTAAAAAGTCATTACAACTGAAAGAGCAAATAAGATTCAAAATGTACAATAGATATTGTGAAAGTGAAAGAGAAAGAAACTGCTCAAAAGGAAAGAACAACTGGGATGAGGAAAAGAAGAGAAGAAAGGGAAAAGAATCTATCATATATATGATAATACAATATACTACTAATCTCTATTAGTTCATTGAAAATAATGGTTTGTGCTTACTTTGTGTGATTAATTTTTCATGCATATATCTTTTAATCTGAGCAACTACTTTGAAGATAACAGTATGCAATCTGTTAACCATTTTTAATCTCTTATTATCTTGTTTTGAAATTCCATATCATCATTTCTATTCTTTTTTCTTTTTAAAATGAAAAAAATAATAAAAAACAATTACAGGAGCAGAAAATTCCATGACATAGCTAAGATATATCATAGTGAATGTAAATTAAGAACTCTTCCACTCTTCTAGATAATTTTAAGAGCTCCAGGAGCATAGGAAACTTATCCTTTGTTCCCTAAGTACTGTAGCCATAGACATGATGAGACCCTAGAAATCGTGGTATTGTTTGTCTAGGAAGGTAGCACCACAGAGTTGCAGTTTGCTATTATAGAATAATATTTGCCAAATGATTCTGTGCTCTCAGCAAGGAAAAAAACAAAAATGCGGAAAGAGATACACTGAACTAAAAGAGGCCAGAAGAACAGGAGCCAGAGTTTTCTGAAGAGACTTAGTGAACTATTAGTGAGTTGTTTCAGCTGTGCCTATAAAGTCATAAGATACTTAGGCTTTCTGATGATCCTACCTCTAGTGTTGACATGAAATGAGAAACCCTAAGAAATTATGCTCAAAAAATTTAGTTAACACAGAGAAAGACAAGTTACATTTCTGGCATCCATGAAATTCTGTTCTCATTCACATGAACTATGGAACTTTATATCTAGTTCTTTGTGTCTAAGTAATGATATAACAAAAAACTCACCACTGAGGTACAATCATTTTTCTTTTAATAGGTACCCACACATTACTAATGTGATCACGAAATTAAACCCAAGCTCTTTTGTAGCATTTCTTTTTTTTTTTATTAAAAATTGAACTGATTTTAGAATAGTTTACTTTAAAAAAAAGGTTTGGAATTCTTTGAATTTTGTGAGAAATGATTCTGAGATAAATGTTGGTTTACAACTAGTCATAGATCTTTCAATCATAGATTTTACATATTTTCATTCAGCCTAGAATATTGATTTATTCATAAATATGTGTCAGGCAAAATTATAGGTAGCAAAATTACAGAAATAAGGACAATTCCTATTCCCAGATAGTTCAAAATCTAGCTTAATGATATATTTACAAAAAAGAACTTGATAAAACACATAGAACACCTAAATCCAACTGTGAAGTAGAGCGAAGGTAAAATGAAAAAAGAAGAAAAGAAAAAATTCACCTGTGGTAGGTAAACTTTAAGCATGGTGTTGAGAAAATGATCTAGGTGAAAAGGGAAATCCATTAAAAAATAATTTGGTTACTTTTCCCACTAAATGAAAAAAAAATCACAAAAAGCTTCAGTGTAGTTGATCTTCATATTAATGAATTTGTTTACCACTTTTTATATTAGAAACATTTCTGAAAGATTGAAAATATCGCATATAATTTTTTGCCAACTTAGCTCTTTACATTTTCTTATTGATTTAACATTTTCTTCTGGAGCTATAATTAAACTCTGCCTAAGAATTTTAACATTTACTCCTAGGAACAATTCCTCTTTATTGATGCAGAAAGTCTTTGTCTTAAAACCTCTACAATAACTGCATAAGAAAATAAAATGAAAACCTATGAATTTTCTTAGTATAATGTTCATTTAGATTGAATTGTATCCCCCAAAAGATGAATATGATCGTTTTAGGAAATAAAATTTTTACAGATATAATCAAGTTAAAGTTATCCTACATTATTATTGCCCCCAATCTGAAACGACAGGTATTTTTTTTTTTTTTGCGGCACTGGGGATTGAACTCATGACCTTGCGCTCGCCGGGCAGGCGCTTAGACCGCTGAGCCAGACCCCCAGCCCTGGTATTTTTGAGACAGGGTCTCACTATACCATTCAGGCTAGCCTTGAGCTCACTTTGTAGCCCAGGCTAATCTCGAACTCACAACGATCCGCCTGTCTCAGCCTCCCAAGTGCTGGGATTACAGGCGTGAGCCACCATGCCCGGCTACGACAGGTGTTCTTATATGAAGGGTAAAGACACAGACGCAGATACACACGTACATGTGGAAAGGGCTGCTTATCAATGGAACTGGAGAGAGACTGAGAGATTGGAGTTCTGTCATCAGAAGCCAAGGAATAAGTAGGATTGTCTGCAATCACCACAAGTTAGCCTGCCATTTTTAATCCTCCTTTCGTATATGGGAGTGTCTGAGGCTGGCAGTGTCATCTGTCGGATATTCCACTTGACAGGATGCCCCCTTCCCATGTATGCTTTTCAGAGTCCTTGCTGATGCTTCATCCTGTATGTGCATTCAACCAAATATCCTGAGGAGCTCCTGAATTTGTGCCTGTGGTGTCTTTTACAAATTGAATATTGGGGCCATGGCTCCAAGAAGGTTCCTGATCAATGGATTGTTCCTGCTTACGGGTAAAATCCTTCCACAGGACCATGTAGGATTGGGCTGCTGGAATGTGCTGATTTGCTAGTTTCGAGTGACTTTTTCAGTCACTTGAGATAGTGGATGATTCCAGAATCAGCCTATTATGTGTAAACTCTCATTTGTCCACTAATAACACCCAAGGACAGTCATTCTATGTCTTTCTCAGACTTGCTAGCATATTTTAGGCACTCTACCAAGATGGCAGAGCCTATGTCCTTTGAGGGTTTTTGAGTTTCTTTTCTGCAATGCTCAAAGGCATTTTCACGTGATAGCCTTTCTGGGATCCAAATCATGTGGTTGTGTCATGCACTTCTGGGCCAATCTTAAGTTATGCATGATTAGAACAGGTATTTCTCACATGAATGGGATAGTTTATAGGCTCTTAAATTATCCTGTGGGCTAGTGGTAGTGTGTAGATGGCCAAAGTCAGCATTGAAAGAGATTATATTTGTCTTAGATTTTTTGTGACTTGGAATAAAATATTTCACATTCAAATTTAAAGCAGAAAAAGTTTATTTTGACTCATCATTTCAGAAATTTCTGTCAATATATACCTCCAAGGCAGAAACATAATAGCAGGACATGGGAGAGGAAGGCTATTCTCCATGGCAATCAGGAAATGGAAAGACAGGGATTAGGGACAGGATATACCCTTAGAAGCCATGTTGCCAGTTACCTGCTTGTTATGGTTTGAATATAGATGCCCCTCAAAGGCCTCATGTGGTCACAGGGATTTTTCAGAGGTGGCTAAATCTAGAGTGTGTGATTGATTCCTAGTGCAATGCTGGATTAAGGGTGCTAGAATTAAGGGTGGGTGATTGCTGGATCAGTTCACTGATTGTACTGGCATTGCCTAATCCATAGACTGGGTACAGTATCAAGTATAGAAAGAGCCTTGTCTCGTGCTCCCTTGTTGCTTTTGCTGTCTTCCTCTACCATGAACTGTTGCCTCTCTATCATGTCCTACCCTTCCTTGGAGGCAGCCAATTATGTACTGAAGCCTCTACAAACTGTGAGCTACATAAACCTTTACACTTTTAACTTTGGATATTGGGTATTTTGTCTTAGCAATGAGAGAAAAGCAGCCAAGACACTGCCTCATCCAATTAGGATTTACCACCCAATATGACCATTAAGCTATTAACTCCTCAGTGAAGTTATCCACTGTCAAAATTAGTGCCCCCAAATCTAATACATTCCAAAAACCCCACCTCTGAACACAGCATTTGGAGGACATTTTTGATCCAAATTATAATAATATTTTACAAATGTGCAGTAAGTCTCTGACTTACAAATATTCAAGTTGCAAACTTTCACAGGTATGCTGTGTAAGACTCAGTTTGTCAGATACAAGCGAATCTTACTTATAAACAGTCCTCCTGGAATGGAACTCATTTGTAAATCAGGGACTTAACAATGCTAATTATGGCTTACTGTGTTCAATAGTAGTCACAATTGAACATGTCTTGTTTTATGCTTATTGCTATTGTAAATGGTAAAGTTAGAATGACTGTAAAATACATTATTTGTAAATGTTTTCCATGCTTTTTTTTTTGCGTGATTTTGCTAAGGCTTGCATATGTGGTCAACATCAGTGAAATAGCAATATGTTTTAAGAATATCACTGAAAGTCAGAGTTCATGACAGAAGATGCAGCCTCTTGAGCAACAATGTGAGATCAGTAAATAAAATACAATCAGGGAACTGCAGAGCCAAGAATCTATAGGTTGAATACAAACGTGCTGAAGATCTATAGCACTGGGAGTGTGTTACTTTTCCTGTCACTGAGACACAACATCCAGCACCCACAACGTATAGAATAAAAGGTTTAATTTAGCAAAGTTTCAGGAGATTCAGTACATGGTCTGTGAGGTCCAAGGAAGGTGTCTAAGGATGAAAGTCTGTGGTGGAGTAAAACTGCTTAGTTCATGACAATCAGAAAGCAGAGCAGGGAAACAGTGGCAGAGAGGAAGGGACCAGGGAAAACATGTAGCTACATAGGTCACAACTCCACAACCCACCCAAATTAACCCTAGCTAATCTGCTAGGCATTTCTTAATTTAATGAAATTGATACATCAGAATTAAGGATCACAATTCACCTCTTGTCAGCTTCACACCCAAACATATGCCTTTAAGCCGTTTGTAATCTCCAGATAAAGACAACAGCAAGTTCATTACCCCGGCCAACATAATAGAAGGACCTTGCATACAGCTGGAAACACAATAATTTATTTTCCAAAGTCTCAACACTTTCAGTATTTTTCAAAAGGCAACATCCAAGTCTCTTCTGAGACACAAGGTGAACTCTTGGGTTTGAATCTCCATAAAAATAAAAAAGTTTCATAATCCCAAGGTATAGTGGTACAAAATGAACATTCAAATTTTAAAAGGGAGGGATAAGGGATAGAAAAGAATCACACCAAAGCAAGACTGAAACCCATCTTGACCAAAATTAAGTCCCATAGCCCTGTATCTGGCACTGGGGACACACAGTGGTAAACCTTGTGGGACTTTAGGCTGCCCACACCTATGTCCTTGCTTGTTGCAGCACATGTGGGCTCTCTCTTGAGCTTGCTCCACTCTTGGGTGCAGCTTTCCTTGGCAAACATTTCACATTTTTGTCTCCTACTTCTGGATCTCTACTGCACTTCCTAGCTTTTCATGTACTGCTCTGTCAGGGGCTCCTTGCCTGGCCTTTGAAGTCTGACTGAAACTTCTTGAACCCACAACTCTTGCATTTTGTATGCAAGTGAAACCAGCACCGTGCAGATGACACCAACGTTGGCTGCCAGCTGAAGCAGTAGCCAGGTTATCTTGGACCATGGCTGTAGCAGCCTCTGAGTGCTTAGATGGCTAAGCACAGCGAAATGAAGCACAGACAGCAAATTTCCTAGGAGGCCCTTCTGTACAGACACCCATGAACTTTCTTCTCAAATTAAAGGTTTACAGTTTTGTACTCTTGAGTCTACAGTTGGTGGTAGGGTCTTGCTGATTCCTAAGATACTGTCATTTCACCTCACCTCCTGTGACCCCATTTTATACATGATTCCTTCTAGGCCAGAATTTAAACTCTTCAAATATTTTTTCTCTGCTTTTTGCCTCAAGATCTCACTAGAAAATGGGCTAGACACAGCTACCTGTATCCATGCTTGACTGCTGGACCTTTGTAATTTTGTTTCCCTTAATCACAGTTCCTTGCCTCGAAACTGCAGTGCCAGGAATAGTCATAGCATTGACCCTAATTTTCTATACTAGCTTTCTTGCCACCACCTCTGGTGGAAAGATGTGATGGAGCAAAGCTGCTCAATTCTTGGTGACGAGGATGCGAAGCAGGAGAACAGTGCCAGAGAGGAAGGAGGAAGGGATCACATCCAGGACCCAGTGTCCTGCCTCCATGACCCACCCACACATGGCCAGCCGTGGCCTCTACTCATCTCCTGGACATTTCTTAATCTAGCAAATTTTACCTAGCAGTGTTAATTGTCTCATTGAACAATAGCAACATTGTCTTTTCTGTGGTTGGGTAGAAAAAATTGTCCAGGAATGTAAATTGAAAGTAGAGAACCAAGAGATTATCCCAGGTCCAATTAGGAAGAGTCAGAGCTAATGGATAATGAATGCATATACAGATACTTCCTTATTCTAAAGTTTAATTGATAAATCACTTTATTCACATCAGATAATATTTTTAAGCATAAGTTATTCATGTAGGCAGGAACCTAACAAAAATGTTTGCTTTGGGCCACATATCACCTAATTCCTGTCCATAGTTGTGAAAATGTGGGCCGAAGGGAAAGTTGAGAAAGCCTCAGCCAAATCCATGTGGTGTCACCCACATCTGACTGCAATGGGCTGCCCTTTGAAGCTTTGCCTCTCTGGAGGGCTAGGCACTCGGACATACTGGCTTTTTGTAGCTGACACAGAGCCTGAAGAAGTTGATAACTAGACATCATCTGCTGTCTGCACTCCCCAGCATGGGGCAGCCAACCTTTCCTTAAAATGAAGGTCTGAGTGGCATCTTTTCATCTGTGGTGATTATAATTCCAGGATATATATATATATATATATATATATATATATATATATATATAACCAGATGAAAAGTTCAAGATTATGACAAGACATATGCAAAGAATTATTGTCAATTTGGTGAAACCTTGGTGTATAAATTATCAATGAATGCAATAATGTTGTTACAATCACATTTCTTATTTTCTGTAACACTTTTTATCATGCCTGGACTCTAAATTGTTTTCTTAAGTCTGTCTATATTTATTGTCTACATTGCAATATATATTGTCTTGACTTTTTTACTTGTTACACATTTTATAGTTAGCCAGTTCATATGTTTTTTAAAAGAATGTGAGAATTACAAAACAAGTAAAATAACATCATCTTGCTCTTATTCTCCTTTCTTAAGTCTCTGAGATTAAGGAGTTTTACCCTTGTTTAACTCCATATTCCTAATAAGCCTTTTTATAATTGATTCTTCTATTTTAAATTTTGTAATTTAATTCTAATACATATATATTAATATATAAAACTGACCTTGCTTAATTTGTCACTTATTTCTTTTCCTTGCACCCACTCGCTGTTATGGTTTGTGTCTAGATGTGTCTTCGAAACCTCATGTGGTCATGGGGGCAGGTTTTTCATAGGTAACTGAATCTGGAGTTTGTGATTGACTCATGGTCCAATGCTGCGATTATAGGTGTGAGTAGTACACACACTCTAGGGCGAGCAGCCTGCCTATAATGTAAGGGGTAGAAAGAATCTCTCCTCTTCCTTGTCACTTTGCTACAGTCTGCTTGCCATAGCTGTTTTCCTCTGTGATGGGCTGCTGCCAAACCATCCTGCCTTGGAGCCAGCCAGTTATGGACTGAAACCTCTACAAACTGTGAGCCAAATAAACCTTTCCTCCTTTAACTTTGGATGTTGGGTGTTTTGTCTTAGTGATGAGAAAAGTAACTAAGACACCCACCTACACACATTCTTTCTTTCCTGCCTTCTAGTTTATGTCATAATTTATCATTAATTCAATGTTCAGTATTTATGTAATATGACTGTAGAAGTTGTTATTTTCTTTACCTGAGGAAGTTATTTTCAGCTGAATCAAGTTGTAATTTCTTTTTTTTTTTTTTGTATATGTGCGGCTTTTTTTCTGGAGTTAATTTTTTTGGTTTCCCCTTTATTTAAGTCTGTGTACCTATGACAAATTTTTTCTGAAACATTGTGATGTGTCAAACTTCTTTGGGTCAGATGAGTTAATTTTCTTTCATCTTGGAGATGAAAGATTTCTCTCCTGCAACTCTTGTCCTCCTGTGACCTGCACACCTGCTCCCCAAGTTGGTTGCACAGTTATCATCTCAGAGCTTCTTCCTGTATAATCGTAGGAAATTCTTTGGCCTCTATGTATTGAACCTTACTTTCTGGACATCATATTTTGTTTTTTCTTGGTTTATCTTCTCATTTTCATTGAGCACATTTTTCATTGTTTTTCTAAGAAGGCAAACAAAAAGAATGTTTTGAGAACTTGCATTTCTGAAAATGCCTCTATTATTCATATTTGGCCAAAGAAATTCCTATGTCAAAAATTTTTTTTTGCACATAATGTTGGAGCATTGGTACAGTGTCTGTTATGTTAAGAATTTGCATGGAGCTGGTCAAGAAGACATCACCAGACTGGGTATAGATGTGTACATCTGTAATCCCAGCATGCAGGGAGCTTGTTGTAGCAGAAAAACAAAGTCAAGCCCAGCCTGGGAAAATTAATACAAATGCCTTAGTATGAAGATGGATGATGAGGATGAGGATGAGGAAGAGGAGAAGGAGGAAGAGGAAGAGGAGGAGGAAAAGAAGGAGGAGGGGACACAGAGGAAGGAGGAGGAGGAGGGAGGAGGGGACAGTGAGAATAGGAAGAGGGAGAAGAACAGAAAGAAAAGCACCAGCTCAGCACTCATCAGAAGGGTTGGTGTCTACAGAGGTTTTCTCTTGGCTGGTTCACGCTTCCCAGAGACTCATCCAAGGTCATACTTGGACAGCATATAATTAAAGAATTTCATTATTCAGAATTTAATTTCAGTGAATTCCTCTGGTATTGGTGTGGCCCCTCACCATTCCCCACAGTGAGCTGAGTGTCCTTCAAGCCATAGCTATTGCGGCTTAGTATGTCCAGAGGATAAATCTACTTTCTGCCATGGAAGCTGCAGTTTTGGGCAGAACATCAAGGAGTCTGACTGCTGTTGATGTAAGGTTTCAAGCACTCAGCCTGTTCTTCGCTTTACTCAGTGCCTCAAAGTTCTCATGTTTTCTGGGCTTGCAGATGAAAGAAATAGTTTGCTTCTTGCGCTTATTACTGTTACAGGGTGTCTGGCTTCAGGCTTCTCAGGACATCAATCAATTAAAATTTCCATGCTTTGCAGTTTCAAAATTTTCATTTTTTGAGTCTACTTCTATTGCCTTTTTATATTTTATTTGACCTTTGGATATTTTTGTTTATTTATTCGTAATTTTAATTGAGATTTAGGAAAAGGAATTAAGCATATGAATTCAATGTGACTTAAATGACAACTTCTCATTAATAAGTCCAGAAATTACAATTTCTGATAACAGCAATTTCTGCCTTTGTGCTCTGCTAAAATATTTTTGTTCCTGAAATTGTAACATTATAAAATTAATATCATATATTAGAGTGAAGAGTTTCATTGAATTTTCTATTCTGAATAAGAAATGACCATCAAAGTACTTTTAAAAATAGCTCAGGAGATACAGCAAACTATATAGGGAAAATGCAGCACATTTTAGAAGGAAAGGTGCTAGGAGCACAAGTCTGTCCATTTCTCACAGCATGTAAAATTTTCAAAAATAAGGTAAATGAATAAATGAAAATCACACACACACACACACACACACACACACAGAAATATTAAAGTTCCATTGAAATGAGATCAAAAAGTTGGATGAGAGGCTTGAAAAAAAAACCAATAAATTGTAAAATGTAAAAAAGCTGCTTAAACCAGGAGTAGAAGGTAAAAATCATGACATAATATCAAACAAGATGGATATTGATAGACTCAAATTTAAAATGAAAGCAGAAATGCAACCTATATAGGATTCTAATTTTTAACAAACTCAAGTGAGTTTTGTTGTTGTTTGTTTGTTTTTTTGATATAGGAGGTCAAACCCAAGGTCACGTGTGTACTAGGCAAGCACTCATTTACTGAGCTACATCTCCTGCCCATAAATCCAGATTTTCAATAATCTGACCATCACTATCCCTTCTATACCTAACGGGTACTCAACAAAATCAGTGAATATAAAGCTCTAATATTATGTTGGTAGTTTAGAGAAAAATAGGATTTCTTTCTTTTTTTAAAATTTATTTTGAAAAGAATACAACCAAACAAAATAAAACAGAGTAGAGTCAATCACAATAAAATAATGAACATAGTACATGACTTCTAAACAGGTTAAAAGGCAATCAATAATGGCTACCATAATGCCTCTTGTTATCTTCAATATAACTGGCCATACCATCAAGGATAAATAAAAATCAAACAAAATAGAACAAAATAAAACCAGTAAAAAAACAAAGCAAAACAAACAAAACAATATAAGCAATACAGAACTTCAAGATATTAGTAAAACAGCAGTGGCTACCATACTGCTTCTTGTTATCTTCAGAATAGTTGCCTACACCTTCAGACATAATACAATCAAACAACACAGAATAGAGTATTATATATTTTGTTATCTTTAAAATAGCTGTCCATGCCATCAAGGATAATAAAATCAAACAAATCAAACAATATATATTGGGAATTTTGGATCACCCTAAGTGCTTTAGTTTGTTATACTAGAGAGACAACATGAAATTCACCCATGTGACTCTGAACCATTTCATCCATGATCTCAAGTTGCCTCCATCCACCTATAAGAGCTTTGAGGGTATCTTCCTTTATAGCTGAGTAGGTTTCTACCACATAAAATGCCATCTCTTTCTTATTCATTCTGCAGTTGATGGGTAAGTTACCCCTACCTTTTTTTCTGGCTCCTGTCACGTAGAGCATTGTTCTCTCTCCTTTGACTTTCAGTCTATGAATTTTCTTTCTAGATAAATGTGTTTCTTGTATAGAGCATATTGGTGGATCCTGTCTCCTGATCCACTCTGCCTGTGTTTCTTTGTATTGGTGAATTGAGGCCATCTACATTAATAGTTATGGCCCTCTTGCATTGTGTTGTCTCTGCCATGCTATTTTCCTGCTATTGGCTACCTGTTTTTCCTCTTCATTCAATCAGCTTGGGCCCACTTGATGGTTCCCCTCTGCCATTGTTCCTGAGAGCGTGGTTCTTTTTATCTCTCTCTAGAACGTCCTTTAATATTCTTTGTAGGGTTGGTTTGATGGTCATGAATTCCTGGAGTTGTTCTTTGTCATGGAAGTATCTTGTTTCTCCATTAATTTTGAAAGAAAGTTTTTCAGGGTACATCAGTCTGGGTTGGAAGTTTTTTTCTTTCAGGACTTGAAATACTTCACTCTAGCCTCTTTTTTTTTTTTTTTTTTGTACGGGGATCAAACTCACGACCTTGCACTTGCCATGCAGGCCCTTATGCCGCTGAGCTAAATCCCTGGCCTCACTTGAGCCTCTTCTTGACTTGATGGTTTGTGTTGAGAAGTCTGTCGTGATTCTGATGGGTTTTCCTTTATAGGTGTTCTGTTTCTTTTCTCTAACAGCTTTTAATATTCTGTTCTTGAGTTGAATTTCTGGGATCTTGATTATTATATGTCTGAGTGTAGATTTGTTTTGGTTATGGCTCACTGGAGTTCTATATACCTCACTTATCTGAATGTCACTTCCTTTTCCCATGCTTGGGAAGTTCTCTGAAATTATTTCTGTAGAGTCCTGATGTCATTTGTCTTGACCTCTGCTTTTTCACTTACAGTTTTAATTCTTACGTTTCTTTGAGTTGTCTTGCAGTCATTGAATTGTTACTTCCTGGTTCCTGGTTATTTTTCAGAGATCTTTCCTTTCATGATCAGAAGCTGCAAACCTGTCTTCAAGGTTTGAAAGTCTATCTTCAGTTTCTTTCAAGCAGTTTTGCCAGCTTTCTATGGAGTTTTTAATTTCCTGGGTATCTCTTTGAATCTGTTTCATGCATTCAAAATCTCTCTTATATTGTTCCTTCATGGTTTCTCTGATTTTCCTATGCTCCTCTATTTTTTTATCTGTGTCTTTTTTAGAGGTGCTTAGCAAGTCTTTTATTATGTTTTTCATTTCTTCTTTTACCTTGGATAGTATTTCTGTTTTTATTTCTTTTATAGCCTCATGAAGTTGTTTCTTTACTTCAGTTGACATCACTTCACACATTTAAGGTGTGTGACTCTCGATCTCCTCCATGTTTACCTCTCCTGGACTTACACTGCTTGGGTTGGATGCCAGAGATTGCCTTTTCCTTCTTTGTCTTGACATATTTCTGGTTTCTTCCATATACGTGGGTAGTGGGGTCCCAGGCACTTCTGGCATTGGCTACAATTTCTCTGAAGTGAGACTGGTTTTTCTAGCCAGTGCTGCCTACTGGTATCTGATGGTGGGTGCCCATGCTTCTGCACTGACCTGGGTACTGGCACGGGAGCGGAGTTGGCCAGGGCCTGTGGATCTAAGCTGGTTAGGAACCTATGTGTGATGTTCTCTGGAACATGCGCATGGGAGTGGGACACAGTTCAAGCAACTTGTGCAGGTCGGCACCCAACCTGGAGCTACTGGAAGAAGTTGACAGCAGTCCTGGCCCTGGGCTTATCCTGCCTGACTCCAAAATGTCTTCCGGCCAATTATTCTCTTCTGTAGGAGGACTGAGTCCCCTGCACTCACCACCACCCAGTGCAGACCTCTGTGTCTGCCGCTCTCCTCCACCACCGCGCCTCTCCTCAGAGACCTCTGGGGTTGCCAGCAGCCACAGCCACTGCAATAATGAGTCCTCAGCCTCAGTAGCTCCTCTCTGGTGTGAGTCTGGCTCCAGGCTAAGGCCTCGCCAGCTACAACCTTCTTCTTCATTTAAGGTTTTCTTTTTATTCTCTCTGTGGGCTTCAATTCACAGTTTAGATTCTTCCTGGGTCCAGGGGACCCACTTCCTTCCTTCTTGTTCCCCCCATGATGTTATATTCCAGCATCTGAAATGTTTCTCTCAGAGAGTCTGTTTACTCTGCTGCTTATTGTTCTGCCATCTTGTAGAAGTCCAAAATAGGATCTGTTTCTAAGATAATAATATTTATAAAACAACTAAAATATCCTTAAGTGCTATTTAATTTCTAGAACAGAAAATATGCTTTGGTTTTAAAAAAGTAACAAGGTTTAACATATATATGTGCACATTTGCATACATATTAACCTTGATTGCATAATTTTTTCCTTTTCATTTCTTTTGAAATACTACAGAAGACTTCCACTGAAATCATATGGGTAAATTCAGAAGTCATTTCTTGTTACCTTGCTAAAAACTTTGTATAAACTTAACCTCATTTCCCAATTTTATAGCCTGGGCAAACTGGGCACCTTTTCTGTAGTCCTTTCTTGCAGCTAAAAGAAAAAAGTATTATAATTACCATTGTGAAGTGATAGATACTTGGAAAATTTCCTTTCTTAGTAGACAAGAACTTTGTGTAACATGGTATTTCATATGAAATCCTAAGAATGAGGATGTGTTTTAGAGACTTAAACCTCAGATGTTAAGGCTGATAATAATTTTATGTAGTAGGATTTAATCATTATATTGACACATTAATAAAACAGTTCTCTACTTTAGAACTGCAAGATTGAAAAAGACTTGTTATTCTAAATGTTGGGAAGCTTAAAATTGTTTTAACATGATAAATACAGTTACCATGGAAATTGTTCTTAATTTATGACCAGTTTAGGGTAAACATTGGCATACTGGTAAGCCAGCCTTCCTCCTCCTCAACCTTCACCCTCCTCCCCAAATATATGGACTGGTAGTACTTGCTGATTTCTGTGTGAAGTCCTCCAGCAGCTAACCCATCTAATGTCACTGAGAGTGGAACTGGAGAGAGGTGAACAGTGGATTCTTGTTAGCTAGTGAACCAGTTCCAGCATATCACTGATTAATCTTTTTAAAATTTATTTTTCCCCTGAAAATTAATACACTGCTTTTAAATTCAAGTCAAACAGAAGGATTTACAATGGGAAACCATCCAAATGTCATTCTACCAAGCTGTTTTCCAGAAGTTACTCTTCTGAACTGTTCCTGTTTTTAGTACAGTTAGTTATTATCTCCCCAGCACAGTAAACAGTGTATTAGTATAGGCTGTTTTCTAATTTGGCAGTAATAAAAACACTTGGAAGTTTTTCAAGTGAGGCTTTTTTCTGCTTTCATAACTTTCTCCCTTCCATTTTCTTTGTTCTGTATGATTCCTTGGAGTTCGATAGGTCATTATAAATGATAACTCTTTCATGTACCATTTTTTCTTCAATTTCAACTTTTCTTCCTTTGACTTTTTCTTTTAGGGGAGCTATTTGAGACAGGGTCTCCCTGTGTCTTAAGGCTAAGCTAAACCTCATTCTGTAGCCCCAGATGCCCTCCAGCTCAGGGCAATCATCCTGCCTCTGCCCCAAGTCCTGGGATTACAGGCATCCACCACTATGCTAGCTGAACTTTTTGTCAATTATATGATTATATATTTTATTAGCCCTTTTTTTGTTTTTTTCTAACTGTATTCTTGCTTAACAAGTGAAACATTACTTAATCTTATGAGTCTTTATTTATCTATAATCTTTTCCTACATTTTGAATTATCTGGTTTTCTTTTTTCCTTAAATTTTCACCTTTTGTTTTGTTGGTTTTCACATTGCTGTTGACTTTTGATCATCTATTTCAGTGTTGTGGGCTTGTGTTGATTTGTGTGCTACATGCTTTGAGATGTCTACATAAAATTCTCTTATTAGGACTTTCAGTCCGTTTAATAGGTGGACAGGGCATTCAGTCTTCAATTTGGAAGTGTCTTAAGGAACTTCCAAGTGCCAGAATGGAGAAGTGTTAAACTCTAGATAACAAAAACCAAAAACCAAACCAAACCAAAACAACAACCAACAAAAAGACCGAGAGTGTTACCTCATGCCTATAATCCTAGCACTCAGCACTCTGGAAGCTGAAGTAAGAGGATCGCCACAAATTGGAGCCCAGCCTAAACTACATAGTGAGATCTTGTCTTCTAAAGACAAAAACAAACAAACAACAAGAAACCTAGATAAGAGGGGTGTGTGTGCGTGGTGTGTGTTGTGTGTGTGTGTGCTATGTTTGTGATTGTCTTGGGCAGAGTGTGCCAGGTTTTTGCACTCTGCAGTTTTGGAATAAAGGAGAGTAGAATGGCTAGGGAAGCAATTGTAGAGCAGATGGGTGCAACTATTTCCAGGACAGAAAGTTCTCTGATCCCTTCCTCCCACCCACCGTCAGCCTTCCAGGTGTGTATTCAGTACTTGCAAGGGCCAAGACCAATGCTTCTCTATAGAGTTCTATCATCTTTCTCTAGTGCAAGCCCTTTCCATGCATTGAAATTGTCACTTAATTTTTCTTTTGAAGACATGTATCTTCATTTCTGCCGAATTTTTAAAATCTCTTATCCAATAAGGACCTTTCTCTTGCTCTAATATTTCTCTAGGTTTGTTCCATTTTTTCTTCCAAATAATATGAATAATTGTCATTTATAATGGATATATAACCATTGTTAGACATATGGCACAATGAGTCCATACATATGGCACAATGAGTCCACCTGGAATTTCTTAGTCAACCACCCCAATGCCCTTTTGAGGACTCTTCATGTTGTATCTGTTCTCTGTACATAATTATATTTTTGAATTTTGATGTGAACACTAGCCAAATAGTAAGTAATAGCACCACAGTTTTTATTTTTGATTTTAAGACAATAACAGTATCAGGAAATTCTTTTCCTCTAAGTGAACCTATTTGTAAAATTTTTGTCCTGAATTATGGTTACTAATGCTATGAGCATTACATATGAAATTTGTGGTACATTTATGAAGATAGGTTCAAATGTAAGAACAAAATAAGATCTTATAAATTATTTTAATATTGTGTCACTGAATCTGGTTTCTTTTTAAAATTATGATCAGAATATAAATGTACATGCCTTAATACTTTGACCTGACACAACAGTTTTTAGGAAACATTTATCATTATATATTATTTTGGCCTGAATTATAAGGATTGTTTCTTTAGTTATCTTAATTTTTACATATTGTTATTTTAAAAATAATTTTATTTTGGGAAGGGTTGGTGACTCATTACAGTTGGCACTGAGACAAATTTGATGTATTAACTGGAAATTTCATGTTATATTGGCTCAAATGAATTTTTTTAAATTGTCTTTTTGAGACAGGGTTTCACTCTGCAGTTCAAGTTGCTTCAAACTTCCTTTGTAGCCCAGAATGGCCTCAAACTCGCAGTGATCCCCCTGCCTCAGCCTCTTGAGTGCTGGGATTACAGGCATGCACCACCATGCCTGTCCTCCAACTGAATATCTAATACTTGAATATTTTATATATGTGTGTGTGTGTGTGTGTGTGTGTGTGTGTGTATGTGTGTATGTGGTTTTTTGAGACAGGGTCTCTCTATGCAGTTCGGACTGGCCTTGAGCTCACTTTGTAGCTCAGGCTAGTCTCAAACTTGCAATGATCCTCCTGCCTCAGCCTCCAAAGTGCTGGGATTACAGGAGTGCACCACCAGGCCTGGCTTGAATGTTATTTCATAAAAGTTGTAACTTTATTTTCTTTTATATTTTGGTGACATTAAAATAAAGTTCATTTCTCTTTTTATTTTTTAGTTTAAACCATATAGTACTACATTTATTCTGCTATCTTCTTTCATAATTAATTTGTTATTTAAAGATTAACTCCA